>CM029112.1:18418724-18666224 GCA_016859345.1 Istiophorus platypterus | reverse complement strand
TGTCCCTAATGACACTGCAACGTTTCTGTGAAGTCGATGTATAGTACTTCACTATCGGTTGTGATTGGAAGGGTGCAGAAAAAAAGTGGCTAGTGTGAATATCAGTGTAAAACACCTCCACAATGACTTCCTCTTATTACTTCTGCCTAAATTACCTTACTTCTGTCGTCCCCTTAAATCAACAGTGTCTTTCTACTTGTCCATCTCTTAATCTCTATAACATCTTAAATCTAACACCTGACCAAACATCCTCTACCAAGCTACCTTTCTCTCCTCTTTGATTCTGGTCCATATATGCTGTAGCCAGACAGACTGACCCTCTAGCACACCGTTGACTGCCCCATTTGACCTTTCATTTTCAGTTTCACCTGCTTGTTAAAATATCAAACCACCTGTCTATGTCTTACCAATCCAAATTTATGTGTTATTTTGGCCTTTAAACACTGTTAATATCACACCAGCAGAAGGAAGAAGCCATGGTTCCAACTTACTAAAGCCAAAGTAATAAATTGCATCATATAACTAGACATTGTAAATAATTAACAAGAATAGTAGGGAAAGACAAGTTTGCATTGAACCTTTGAACAGCAAGGAAATTGAAAATGTTTTACAAAGGCAAAGTATAGTATAATACTTTCCCAGTTTTTTACCTGTTTTAGGAGGAAGTGCACCTACACACACACTTTCAATGTAGGTCTCTCTCCTATAAAGACCATGATGTCTGAAGTGAAGGATTCAGGCATTTCTCTGTCAGTGCACATTAGAAACACTCATTCAAGTAAATTAGGTCAAATAGGGCTAAAGGACACAGGAGAGCACCTGTAGTCAGAGAGTCCCTCCAGTCATCATTTCATCATCCCCACTTCAGTCACGATTCCTTAACCCATAAACATTATTATCCCAGTCTGCCTTCCCATCCTGGCATGTCATTACAGAGCCCGAAGCTGGCAGACTCTTGACAAGGGCCTTCAGATTGCTTCTTATGTGCACATTATTGTTACCACTTCACCTTTACTGTTCTTGGCTAGGATTAGATCATCACACATGAGACCAGGGGTTATAATCATTCAGAGTTGCTCAGTAGCAACCAGAGGCAGAGGCTCAGCTATTTTTTAATAGAGGGAATTCCAATGGCATTACATATGCAGGTGTGAGTGAAGCACATAATCCAGATGTACAAATGCAATTGTTGTGTGCTGGATGAAAGACATTCCTGCATATTTTAGAGATGTCTTGGGCAGCATCACAGTACCTTTCTTAATGCCATTTTAACCAAATTCTACCTCTTTTGCCTATTTCTTTGCTTCTAAGTGATTACTGGCTTGTCTCTAAGGCGCAGGATTCACACTCATGAATCAATCTACCCCCTTCTCCAACACAACCAAACACACCCACACACCTTCCAATGTTGTCTTCCCATCCTCTTTGTTTTTTTGGTGACTGAAGAGATGAAGACAAGCTCCAAAGGTTCAAGAACAGCACGTAACCCTACACCTCTTCCGCAAAAAACAATAGACCACACCTCCACCCTGCTCCTGCTGTCTCTCTCTCTTACTCAACCACTCTTGTGACCATATAAGGATAAAAAAGACAGGGGAAGCCAGCAGCTGCTGAACAAATGGGCTTAGAGGCAGAGTTGCAAAATTCCTCTAGTGACTCTCTCCCAAATTGCCCGCCTTTCTCAGAGCCTGAAGATGTCAATGTTTGCTGTGTGTTTGTTTGAAATTAAACTAGCCTCTAACCAGGCAGAATGCTTTTGCTTTGTGTGTGTTTGCACAAGTGGAGAGATTGTGTTCAAAGTTCTGTGTGTATGGGAGAAAGAGACTGGGAGAAATGTGTGACAACACCCAGATCTGGCAGGGCCTAAGAGCATTCTTTGTTTATAGTAAATACATAGTTGTATTTGTATCTAAAACACATGGTGCCCTCAACCTTGATGGGTCTCCATTCTTTTACAATGAAAAAATGACCCAAGACAGACAAAGTAGCCGCTGCTGTTTATTTCCCTTCATCTTTTTCCGAAACACATTACTTACAACAATATATTGACTTATTGTGCATTAGAAATTTTTTAAAATCAACGCAGGTCAAGAACGAGACACTTCTTGATAAAAGGGGAGAAGCTCTGTGTACTTCCCCTTTACTCCACATTCCTTAGTTTTGTGAGTCAACACATCTTATCACTCCTTCCTGTGTACCAATTATGATGGAAAGGAGGAGGATGAAGGTGCTGCAAGCATGGCAAGACAAAAGAACTGAAGACAGAAGAAAAAGCCCGTCACTCTACCATATTCTCAGGTTTGCATTATTTTATTCTTTATTGTTTTGGCCTATTTTGTGTCTATAAACAAACATGTTGCTCGTGATATCAAGAGCCTGTGTGAACTGAAGAAAGTATTTCTGTGTTCACTGAGGAGGGAACAGACACACCATTTTCACTAAGACACTCAAGCATGAATGCCCACTCACATGTATTCACACAAGTACTTAAACAGCGAGATTTGTAAGTGAGTCAACATGTCAGTCTTATAACATGGTGTCACTGAATGGGCCGTTTTCTTTCTAACTGGATGATATAATGGCTTTGTACATCCTGAATTGCAGACACACCCTGCTGTTATTACGACCAACTGAAGGAAAGAGAGAGAGAGAAGGAGAGAGACTAGGTCATAGTCAAAAGGAAAGCGGGTGGTAGAAAGAGGGAGGGAGATAGTGAGGTCAGAATTGTCCATATTTGGTAATTTATGCCTGCGTTTTAATCATACATTTCTTGCTCTGCCCAGTTGTGTTTGTGTTGTGTCTTTTGCCATTTGGTGTGACACTACTTTTTACTTTTGAAGCACAATGCTGATTTTTTTATTTTGAAATTTGCTTTGAATTCAGTTTTGTTTATTTTTTCTATGTAAGCAGTCTTTCTCACTCTTTACCCCCCCCCCCCTCAATTCTCCTCCACTTGGCCTCCTCTTGAACAACATCTGGTCCTGCTCAAGTAATGGGTGACAGGGTGACCTTTGACCCCTTAGTTGAAATTTTCAGATATTTCCCATCCATCCCAGACAGGGAGAGAGTGTGAGATTTATTGATTTTTCCAGGCAGCCATGTTGAATGGTCAGTGTTTTGCTCTACATACTTGTGATGCCCAGCAGCCAAATGTAAAGGAAACACACAGACACATTCTTTTCATAATGACACAAAGTGAACATAAATCACACATTCTAAAAAAATGTGATTTTTCCTGTGTTCGTGAGTGGATGCTAGCCACGCCTGAGTCCCCTTTATAATGTGACTTCTTGGCCTTAATTGCCATAAGAGTTGTCTTTGTGTGGTATGCTGACTGTGCAGTTAATGTCCAATACATTACACAGGCGATATTTGCAGCAGGTCTTGTTGAAAGTTGTCCCTGCACCACAGAGCAGCGGCATCTGTTTCATTTTATCTGGCATCACCTCCTAATTGAAGATTTTGTCTGAGTAGAATTACCTTGCATATCCTTCCTCTTATCCTTTTTTTAAGCCACATCCCCACCACCCTATCAGAGGAACTCAAGCATCTGTCCATTAACACCATCCATTGTGTATCTAATCTGTTTATTTGATTTGATTTGATTTTAAACTAGATATTACTTAATGCTATTAAAAATATAAAATACAATATTTTTTTCTATATTCTTGAACTGTCAAGATTTTGCTTGGTTTTAATGAAGTTTGCATTTTCCCTGTTACTGGCTGCAGCTAGATGTTTTAACAATTTATCCATTACTTTTTGCTATTTCTATGTATGTCTGTTATTTTTAGCTATCTCTTTCATCTGCTTATGCATTACTTTTAGCTAATCAATTCAACCATATCTCCGTGACCTTTTTTGCTGACTGTTTAGACTTCTTTGCTCATTTGCCAACCAGCTTTCACAAACTATCATTCACAACCTGTGATATTCAGGTGTTACTGCTGATTCAACTGTGGAAGTGCTCCCTGCAGCACAAGTTGTTGTGGTTTGTGAAGCAATCCTCTACATTATCTTCCGGCCTCAGTTCATGCTGATCAAAGCTGCTGATTTTTTTTAATCCATTTTTCACACTGAGGAGGATAAAAATATTTATTTTCCATTGCCAATGTTTCCCTGCTGGTTGTGACATGTGCATTGGATCTGTGCCCTCTGTTTCACTCCACAAACCAGGCTCAGATTATAAAGTCTGAATCCCAGAGGACTATGTGAAGTAAACAGGTTCATGTTGTACTGTTCTATTCTTCAGCACAGATTACCATACTGCTTTCTTTTGATTCCTCATATTCAACATCCAATTAAACAACCCTTTTTAAAGATATCTGTTGCTTTGTATTTTTATTTCATTGACATAAACACATTTTCTCTGTCTATGTCTTCTTCTTCTTCTTCATTTCTTACTTTTAATAAGGACAAGTTAGGGACAACAAATGTCAGGATTGATTTGAAGGCTGAACAAGTGCCTCTCTCCCTCTCATTATTTATAACATCGCCTGTAGCGATTCCCACGTAGTGTTAACATGTCTAGTCATGAACCTGGGCTTACCTCACTAAATGATGGGAACTTGTGAGGTTAAATTAAATGACTGTACTGTACTTTAACCCACACCTTGTCATATATCTTGGTCTAATCTTAATGTGTATCTGCAATGTGCACTGATTTATTACCATCAACACAAAATATGGAAAGTATAAAAGCACACTGACAAGTCAGTTATAGTTTTGAAACTGAATGATTAAACTTAAATTTAAAAGAAAATCTTATTTATGTTTGTTCTTTTGTTTTGGGATGATTAAAATTGGGAGTATTGAAAAATTTGTGATGATCAAATTAGCACATAACACATAGGTGTTAAATCATCATAACCATTATTAAAGTATCTGATTAATAAAGAGTATTTTAGGCCATTTATCCTTAAATTTACATGTAAAGTACCCTTCAAACATTCCCATATAATTTGCTAATATCCCATCCCATTTTTTTCCCTTGTATCTTAGAACCCAGGCAGGCAGGCAAACCCCCCCCCCCCAAAAAAAAAAAAACATGTAGATGATGTAGATGTAAAATACTGGAAATTGCTTGTTTTGAAAACAGAGGCCAAAACAGTGAAGCTATTAATTTGTTAATAATAACAGGATCACTGTTATTTTAAAGTTCAAGGCCCTACAGGCCAACGTCCACGCTGCCAAACTGTTCCACTGTTCCTGTTCTGCTGCTGACCTCTGACCTCCTTTTTGAGGGGTTTAGGCAATATACAAAGATAAATATTGCAAACTATTTATGTAATACCCATGAATACATGCTTTTTTGTTTCAGTGTCGGACGCGAGTGTACGGTTTTCTGGCGAAAGTTTTCTATTTCCTTGTGAAAGTATTTGATGTGGCAAAACACATCAGAGATGGGAGTAGTAGTGGGAACTATGGGATAATTAGCAGTAGAAATAGTAACGAACAGCCGAGGCCCATCGCTGCTACTTGATCTAAAACCAGACATTGGTCAGACTAGACCCTTTTGAAACACGAGGGAGACCCTGGATGATGCAGGCCATCCTGAGAGTGACTGGTACTTATATGGTCATAAAAATCCTGAGTATGCACATACCTCTCTCATTAAACACAGCTTTATCTGTATCCCTTCTCCCTCCTCTTAACTCTTTTAAGTTCAATTTTTTTCACCGCTCTCCGTCCCGCCCAGTTGCTGTCACTCCTCGAGTTCTTCACGCCTTTCGCGCACGGTGATTGGCCCAAAGTGTGTGGACTATCAAAGCGTGGCGGGCATTGGCCGGAGGGGCGGATCCCCGCGGGCCGGGGCCCGCCTCGTGCTGGACCGCACCCCGGCGCCGGCTGTCTACGTACTGAGTGAAATTACGCGACTCAGTGAGCAGTCATCCGAAGAGGGAGGGAAGAGCGAAGAGGGAGAGGTAAAAAAAAAAGAAAAGAAAAGGAGAGAAAAAAAGATAGAAAGAGTAGAGCGAAGTGGAGAAAGAGAGGCAGGAAGCGAGCGCGGTAGTTTAGCTTGAAGTCACTGCTAAGCTGCTGTCGACGAGGAAAGAAGTTTTTTTTTCTCACGGTGACGCTGACTGAGCCGCTCGGTTGTTGGAAGACTCCCTCTGAAAGGCGAACTGCACCCAACAGTAGGTAATGTCCTCCCGTCCTCCTGTCCTCCCGTCCTCCTGCCCCCGTCCTCCCGTCCTCCTGTCTTCCGTCCTCCGCTTTGTACTCCCTCGGTCAGTCTTGCATGTCACTCGGGCAAGTGCAGTGAACCAGGAAGCGCGGCGGCTCGTTCCCCAACGCAAGTTCAGCCGCCACGCTGGGTGGAGCGGGACCTCTCAGACAGATTTAAACCCATTTCTCTTCGGTTTTTGTTGTTTTTTTTTTTCTAACACCACAGCATTTAAACCCGTATATTAATGCTCATGTATTTAATGCACGAACCCGTGAACGATATGTGATACAGTATCCGCTTGATGTGAGCTGGTAAGAAGCTAAAAGCCACGATAGAGACAGGAAGTGATTCGCTTGAATGAGTTGGAGAAAAAACGGCAAGTGAGGAGCTTGAGCTCAAGCTGGATGGAAAGGTTGAAATAAAAGGGAGCGGGGTCGGACCACACCGGCCTCCTCTCGGCGGGGACAGCGGGGACAGCGGGGTCGTTTCGCGGTTGAACTTTTCAGGCTTGCAGCGGCCGGAGAGGCGACGTGTGTGGCCGGGGATATGTCTGGCTGGCCCTGTGACGTCATTAGTTCACCGGCGGACCGAAACAAAAAAAAAAAAAGCCCAAGCTCTGCTGCGCGTTTCCGCCGCAGACCAGACCGGATCGGCTCAGCTCGGCTCGGCTCGGATCAGCCGCACGGAACCATCCGTCTCCGAGTGTATGCACACGGTCTGCGTCTCTTCCGTTGTGCTCCCGCTGTGAACATACACAGGCCCTTAAGTGGCTTTCAAAGGCTCTGGCTAAACATGGACTGCATTTTACTGTGTTGTGGGCCACCATAGGTTAACAGTATATATTATATTAATCACAGGTTACCCTCTCCTTCCTGTAGATGGACCTAAAAAAAAATCTGAGTTATTTATTTAGGTTTTATTAAACTGTGACCTCTCTAGATATATTATCTGTTTTAAAGGAAGCCTGGTCCAAATGACATGTCACAATAGGTGGGAGTCACTTGATACATCAACACTATTCACACACATAAATATACATGAGAGGGATGAAGAAGAGAGATTTTAAGACAGTTGCGTGCTTTATAAAACATGTTTTGGATGTTGCTTATGAATGTCTGTCTGACATAAGGGCAGTGTTTCCTAATTAAGTTTAGCTTGTAAGTTATTCCAAGCCCAGGGTGCAAAGTAGGAAAATGCAATTTTTACAATCCCAAAACAGATTCTCAGGACCCTGAAGTATATTTATGTAGAGGATCTGGTCCGATAACCATTTGAAACGGGAAAAAGCGTTTTTACAGCAGTAGACAGGCAATGGTGGTTATATCAGTTGACCATATTTTAACCAGAATGGTTGCTTGCATACACAGGAATGCCAGCTGAAAATGACTAGGTTTGTCTTCTACTTAGAGTGCGGTCTATTGTGATGAACATTAGCTGGGCAACATGAGTTTTCCATGGCTTAAGAGAATTTATGGGGTATATGAATATCCTGCTATATTGAGTACATTTATTTTATTAGCCCAATGTCACAAATCCGCAGAAAGCTTCATCAACTATGAAACATAAATTACCTCTTATCTTGAGCCTTGAAAGTTATGACAGTTAAGTTATGTCAACATATGTTGACGCTAAGTAAGATTTTCAGGCAAAGTTTGTAAAGTGTTGGGAGTGAGAAATGTGGGTCGGCGAAGGGTACAAGTTGTGTCCTGGTAGAAAATTGTCTTCTGATTATTGTAATTTTTTTTTTTTTTTTTAAATCAGATATGAGATTTTGTTCATTTTGCAGTCAGCATGTCACATTCAGCCTAATACAAATGCAAATTACGGCACCACACTTAATTTGGTGATTCCTGCAGGCTGAACTCAGACAAAGGTGTTTATAGTCTCAGACTCTTGTCATATCTGTGAAGTGTCATGTTCTCATGATTCTTAGCTATGTTGTGTAATGGTCCATCTACATAAGTGTTGTGCTTTTGTCAGTACAATTTGTGTTCGCTCTTTTAGATCGCACATCATTTTGTTTGCACCCTAGAAGGCAAATAGACTCTGGTATGCTTGCACGCACTTCTGAGTATGGTAAGCTGTGTGGCTCAGTATTTGCAAAAAAAAAAAAAAAGAACACACTAAGTTAACTTCAAGTCACACTGGGTATTGTAATATCACAACTCTGGCAATTTCCCACCCAAACCGGCTTCTCATTGTACAAAGTGTTGTAGGTCTCAGAGAAGATGAGAACAGCACATTTTTGCTCTTTGAGTAATCAGAACCATGCACTTCTATTCAGCTGATGTTTTCCGCCAAGAAGCCATTAAAACAAAGTGTGAGCTTACCACATTAATAACTTTTTGTCACTAAGTAATAGAAATGATTGTGCAAATGATAATTAATGCTGAAGTACTTTGTCTGTCGTCTATTGAAGCAATCTCTCATGGTTGTCTTTCTCTAGATGATACACCTACACTCTAATCTTTTGCTTTGTTGCATGACAAACATGCATCTCTAAATGGCTAGCCCTAAACGGACACACTGGGTGACTTGCAATTATGTCATATCCTGTTATTGCACTTGAGTCATTTTTTCAAATTAAGTCCTAACAATACATTGTGCAATAGCTTCTCAGGGAGCCATTTCCTCTCATGGATTGCATGTTTTTGATGGAGCCCCCTGCAGAGATTGTTACATTCCATCATTCATCTGTCAGCATTGTCCATATTTGAGCCCCCCCTGGGAGAGTTATGTACCATAGACTATATATAGACAAAATTACATGGAGATAATTTACAATGTGAACAGGGAGTTGGTGCGTCAGGGTGTTCATTCTTCACAAAATCATATATTCTGAGAGAATATATCTGCGGATGTTTAGATTTGTTCTGTTTGAGCAAGTTTACTTGTAGGCCCCTGGCTTCTGTTGCAAATAAGAGTACAGTGTGGGGGGCAGTGTGACACAGTTGCTACCCACAGCTGTCTTCGGTTATGACATCTCAAGTTTCTTTTAACAAATATGAGATGTTTCTAATCTTTTATCTGTTGTGTGTCACCTTCTAACTGCATTCATAGGCTCAATTATGTCTTTACCACAGATTGTCCAAATATTTAGGTGAAGATAAGAGAAATGCATGGTAACACAGGCTGGAAAAGCTTAAAAAAAAAAAAAAGGATTTTTTTAAAAATAATCAACTGTTTTGAAAATTGACCAATTGTGCCATAACATCCCTGGTTGTAGCTTTTGAAATGGGAAAGTAAAAAAGAATCGTCGTTCGTTTCAACTCTAGTTTGGGCCAGATCCTTCTTGATTAATATATATGTTGACATGGTTAAATAGCTGAAGAGGAGGCTGCCAGCTTGACTATGCCAGTTTTCTTTTCTGAGTACATTACTCATGCATTTCTACTAATATGTGGTGCTAATCATTGTCAGTGATTGAAAGGGCAGTCAAAATCAAGTAAAATGCATATAATAATTTTCTGTATAGATTGATTCATGCAGGCGAAATATTACAGTCAGAGCGGAGATGGTAGTGATTCTCCATTAACTGTGGCAGATCTTATTATACCACTTCTTAGTATGCTGGGGAAATTCACTTCTGTATCCAGAAAAGAAATGATGTCTGTTTATTTCAGACAGATTGTGATGCAGACAGTATCAGACACAACATACTGAATGTATCTTGACATTGTGCCATATATGACTGATATTGATCTTTAATTAACCCCTTAACAGCTTTATTTTGAATATATCATCATCTTGGTTGTGCCCAAACATATTTCTTCTAGTTGACATGGACAGTATAATTAAATTGCCTCAGTCAGACTGGTTGAAATGTCTTGGATCAAGATGAATCTGCAGTAGTGGCCTTTGTGGGTTTTCTATTTTCTTTCACTGCTTTTTTTCCTGCTTGTGTTCTCCTTTATTTTCCCCTGCCTCTTTTCCTCTGAGGCACGCGCACACATGCGCGCACACACACACGCGCTCGCTCACACACACACACGCACACACACACACACACACACACACACACACACACACACACACACACACACACACAGCATGCACCTGTAAGATTTCAGTAGAACCAAACAATACAAGGAAATGGCTTCACTCTGACTTGGACTACACATAGAAAGGACTTGTTCAAATTTCTGACTTTTGAAGGATAGACCTGGACCGTTCTACTTGTAATAATTGCTTGTGGCTCAGTAAATGAAACTGCTTTCCATTATGTGGTATAAATTATGAGGTAATGCTTGATTAGACTTTACTTACCTATTGCCCAGCCTTCTCTGAAGTGCCAGTTAATCAGTCAAACTTCCTGATGGGTTAAGTTTAGGTGAAAGTCAACACCTGACTCACCACTTACCCATATAACTTTGTTGTGGCAAAGCATTTTTCTAAGGTTAATATAGTTGGCAATCTTTTTATAAATGTTTCTTAGTCTGCTGTTATGATGTATTTGGCTCATTATTGTAAATGGAAGTAAAACCATGCTTTTTACAGAAGCTGAAAGACATCAGAACCAAGGAAACGGATCTAATCAGTGGTAAATGTGGTATAGTTCTGTTACTATGTGTGACAGAACATAGTCTTTGTCTGTGGTTGGGTGTGTGTGAGCTGCACACCTGGTTTAACTCTGCCAAGAAGTGGTTAATAATTTTGACATTGTGTAACACATTCAGTACAGACACTGTAAACTCTCCTTTGCTCTGTGAACTTTGAAACTTGATGTGTAATGGGTATACCCTCTGACTCCTATCATACATGTTGTCAGTCCAAATTGTACTGACCACCACATGTCCAGGCTGTCAAACTATCATTTGGCTCTTTGACGTTTGTTAACACTTTTGAGGAGATGATTGTTAAAATGAGATAGCTTTGCATTGTCTAAAAAGCTCAAAGGGAGTGCCATAGGTAGAGATAACAAGTAATATAGCTAAAAAGAGCCACCTAATAATCCACAAGGGTAAAGTCGGTGGGGGCTGTCTGGTGATAGGATTAATTACTATGAGAACATAGGATGGATGTTATGAGAACACAGGAGCAGGAGTTGGGTAGTAGTAGCAGATTTTCTTGGTTGGTTCTGACAGAAATAAAAGACATCGCTTTGCCAGTGCAGCATTCCTCTGATGAAAAATTACTGCTGACAAACAGAAATGTGGATTTTAACTCCCCTCTCCATTCTTTCAGTCTGTTAAAGGCTTACATAACCACCTATCTATTTATATAATGGTCAATACTGTTAGAGTGCTTTAGTAAGAGGGCAAACTGGTGCTGTGCAGTATCCGCCCTGTTTTAACAAATAACAAGTCAATTGTGCATTCAGTGGTGTAATCAGATAGCTGGTTGAAAGATAGACCTGGAATTTGTTCTGTGACCCTGAAAATGATGTGCTTATCAAACCAACACCCTATTTACAATTATCTACCATCCCTGTGATTTAAAAGAACTGTCCAAAAGGGTTGAACTGAAAAAGCACCTTGGTTTTGAGGTGAAACATCTTCAAGATACACAACCAAGTCCAGTTGGCTTAATTCCTCTTGGCGTCAGAAAGGTCTTCCTCCTGACACACATTGGATAATTGTTAGAAACAGGGAAAATAAGACATGATGCAGAATGTTTGAACAAAGGGTTTTGCTGAAAACAGTCAAGAGTTTTAGGAAAACTTTATATTTGGAATTGCATTGTCCACTATCAGTGGAAGTAGTTGTGTAGGTCAGTGATTCCCTGCCAGAGGTGCTTGTATCTAAAAACAATGGATGAATAGTTGAAATAACTAGCAAAAAGTAAAGGATAACAGGCTGAATTACTACATGTTGTGATTGAGTGTGTGAAAACTAGTTAGCAAGTGAGCAGAGAAGTAAAGACTGCAACACTTAAAGGATAAATTGTTTAAATAGTTGTAGCCTAAAGTAATGGATAAACAGCTAATAAGTCCAGCTTCTGCCACTTGAAGTGGTATTAACAGTATGAATGCGAATTAAACCAAACCGACCTAAACATTAAAAATTTAGTGTATTATTGCCACTTTTTATATGAAGGTGTTAAATAAAATTCCTTTAAAAATCAAATCAAATGAGCACAGTTGGAACATGACTGGCAATATTGATGAAGGGATACTATTTTACATCAGGCATTAAAAGGTTTGGAACCAATACTGTAGATGATGTGCTGGCAGCTTTAGTAAGACCCACTAAAGGCCTCTGTAGTTGAAAATGGTAGATGGCATTGGCTTGCTTACAGTTTAAAGTGAAATTGGATCCTGGTTGGAGCAGGAATGTGAAAAGTAATGTGGAAAGTGACTTAGAACTGTCTTGCAGTGTGATTATTTCCAGCAAGGGCTCAATTTACTTCTCACTCCTCAGAGCCACTCTATATACACTCCAGAAAACGCCATCTTCCCTCCTCCTTGAGATTCGCACACAACAAGTTCCACAAATGGCAAAATAGTTTTCTCAGTTTGTCATTTCCTCTTTCCTCCCTTCTCTTCTCTTTGCCCCACCCTTCCCACTCTCAGAGAAAGGGCGAGGCGGAGAGAGTTGATGTGTGAGCCCATAATGAATTCGGACCGACTCTGTGCCTTTCCAGTCCTTGTCTGGTGTCCAGGCTTTCTTTCATAAACCCTCAGTCAGTAGATCATTGGTCTGTGAAGGGGACAAAGTGGCAAAGCCAAGACACAGGAGGAACTGTTGCGCCTGAAATGTACGAATATTTGTTAGAGGGGAAACTACAAACACCCAAAGACAATTGGACAATTGGAAGGGTGACCAGAGTGCAAAACAATATCCACGGAATGAGGAGATGGATGAGGACAAGCAGATATGGCTCAGCATGCTGAGATGCCTGGATCGGATGCAGTTTGTAGGAATACAGTGTTATTGACTTTGCTGCTGTTTTATTAATATTCTTGTTGATGGGCCAGTAAACATGGCACAGCTGGTTTATGAGTTCCCTTTAGCTGGAGAAGAAGGGTTTGACTGTACATGGTAATGCTGGGGTAGAGGCTGTTGTGACTCCTGGTTTTTACAGTATCTCAGATGGAGTCAGTGAGATGGAAGGAATGAGAGGGAGTCTGACTACTAGATGGATGTCCTTAGTTTTATGAAGATGAAGTTTGACCTGCTTTCGAAAGCGGACAAATAGGACTGAAAAGAACACGCTGTAGCTCATCCCTTTTCAATTTCTCTCCTCGTTCTTCCTTCACATCTTTCTCAATGTCCTGGCTACTGCATTACTTCCACTGTTGTAACCACACTCTGGGCTCTGCAATGAGGCCAGTTTCTAAAACTTCCTCCCTTCCCACTTCCTAGTGTTATTTATTTTATGTTTTTTTCCAAGTGTTCATTTTGGGATGACTGTGTGCATGTAGTGAACTAATGAGTAGGTGGGTGTGATAATTGTAAATTCACACTGTTTTATCTCAAAGTTGACATCCCTGTCTTACAAGAACTGTCAGTCTCCACAAGGGAAGGCCTAAGTCTATTAATGTATGATGGGAATTCTTTATCCCTCATCTTCTTTCTACCTTCAATATAGATCAGCGCTTGTCAAACTAGAATAGCTGTTGGAGTCACTTTTAGTCCTCATGCCAGTCTCTGGAGAGTTAGTTTGAAATATGTCACTGAGTTATCTGTGTCAAGCATGTCGGTCGGACTGTGGCATGCATCAGCAGACTTGACTCTTGTGTCTTTGCTTCTTTACAAATAATGTCAAAATTAGAGCTGAAACAAAGGTTGATCATCAGAAAATTAAGCTGTAACTATTTCGATTATCGATTAATTGGGATAGTTTCCAAGCAATAGTATAAAACACTCTAGTTTCAGCTTCTGAATTGAAAGGTTCTGCTGATTTTTCTCTAATGTGATTATGGGTTTATGTGTTTTTTTTCTGACATCCCCTCAGCTAGAGCTGCTATTAACTTAATGACTTAGATTGACAGAAAATGAATCGGCAACTACTTGGCAAAAAAAAAAATGCTAATCACAGCCCTGTCAGCCTGTCTAATTGCAAATAATAATTTGCAGCTGAAAAAATACTGAAAATAATTGATAGTTGCTCAAAATTTGTCAGTAGTACCCAAATAATCTAGTTGTTCTTATATTTCAACATTAATTATGACGTTCATTCTCTTTAATCTTAATGATCTACCAAGTAAGTGCATTCTCAAGTCATTGGAGTATAGCAATATATGTCTGTATTTTTTATTTTATTTTATTTTTTTAAGTGTTTTGAGATGCTGTTGTCACATGGCCAACATGTCTCCCTATAGCATAGCTTTGGGCATGTTCAATCTGTTCTACTTGACTTGTTGTTATTGCCAAACAACAAAGCTACAGGGATTGTAAGTCATGGTCTCAAATTCAACCCTGCATGGCCCCAACTGATCCAAATGTGCTGGGGAGAGTAGTTGTCAAGTGAATTTTTAAAGGAGCACTGGAACATAAGCGGACACAAATACACAGCGATAAGAATGCTCAGGTCTATTCTTCTGCAGAAATGGGTGTGCTACCAGTGTGATGTGATTCTGATCTCCCCTGAATGATGAAACACCTAAAGACACACACGACCTTCTGGTATGATGGGAGTAAGAGAAGGAAAGGAAAAAAATGAAGGAAAGCCAGAGAATTGTTCTGAGAGACATGTAAGGGAGGAAGCATGGAGGCATAGAGTACAGAAATTTGTGGAATGCCTTTCCTCGCTGTCTCTCCCTGATAAAGGGTGACTATGGGAGGAATGCAACCCTGAAAAGACTGGATAAACAGAGAGGGGGGTGTTAGGATTCTGGAGAGGGAGAACAGGGCAACTGAATTCAGAAGAGGTAGTGTGGAGCCAGCTGAGAGGTAAAGCAGGACTAATTCACCCCATTTTTTGTTATAGAATGGAATCTGTAGACCAGAAAGGAGGCCGGGAGAGCAGCTTCAGGCAGCTGCACCACAGCTTGACAGCGTTGATAGAGGATGGAGGGACACAGGGGTCATGAGAAGACTGGCTTGGCCTCTGCGTTCTTTCTCACAGATCAGAGTTAATGTACTGTAAAAGACAGTGCAGACATAGGCCTTTTGAATGCAGCAACTTGTACCTGTCTCTTTTTCCAAAGATTCTCAAGCATCTGTCTGCTTTCCTTAGTACAGTTCAGGAGTGTTCTTGAGTTTGTATTTCTTCAGGAGCATTGTCCTAATTGATGGAATTTTGCATTGTTTTTTTGGGGGGGGGTTTGTCTTTTTTTTTTCCCCCCAAATAGTTATTAGAGGCAATTTTAGGAATTTTGAAGATATATATGAGCCCCATGTAGTTACATCATAGTTGACCTGCTGTCATAAACTTGGGGAATACAAATTAGCTGAAACTTAGTCTGTCATGAGGCCAGGGAAATGTTGAGCATGAGAAATTTGCTTCAGAATCCACCCACTGGGCCACATTGCAGTGAAAAAATACTTTGGAGATATAAAATATTCAGCTATTGTTTTTATTTCAGACCTTATGAGAAGCTGAACCTGACCTGTGTGTGTATTGTATTATATTATATTAAATTATATTATATTATATTTTCCCTCTTCTCCTAGTGTTTGCATGTGAGCCACACAGCATATGCAAACAAGTGTGTGGAGGGCTGGTTTTATTGTCCCCTCAGAGGTGAGGGAACATTGAGAAAGGCTAACAACCCTGGTGCTGTTGGGAAAATGTTGTCATGCTCCTGCTGTGTTGGAATGATAATTGAGACGCCACAGTCTTGGGCACCACTGTCAGTGAAAGCACACCACGTTCAGTTAATTGCTCAAAGTCTCTCTGCACTCGCTGAAGTTGGGCAGTATGGTTCAAGCAGACTCTTCTTTTTCCTTTGTACTGGTCAAACTTGTCTATCCGCTTTCTTTCTAAACTGCAGCACTCCCTGTCAACAGCATGTTATTTATGAACCGATTTAAAAAAAAAAAAAAAGAGTTGAAAGGCTACCAAGAGAGAGAAGGTGACGAAGACAACCAGAACAAAACTTGAATTGGATTACCTCTGCAAAGGAGGAAGCCTTACAGTTTAAAGCTGCAATGTTTTCACTTGTATTTGTTTGTTGGGTTCAATGTTTATTTCCCAGCAGGATTAAACAAAAAGTACTCAATCGATTTTCACCAAGAATGCTGATATAGCACATTTTTGGACTTGTCAAAGGTATGCTCTCTGAGTCCCATTCAAGTTGTTAAATGTGTTTATGTACTAACCAGAAAAAATAAACCAAGAAACAGATCATCACTCCTTTTAAGAAAGCCGGAGACACAGTTTGTGTGTTGAGCACTAGGATCATGATCTTCTTTGTAATTCACTGAGACTCAGACAAAACGTGATCTTTTCTGTATAAAAAAAATGGAAACGGTAGTGTACAAGAGGGGCTGATTCCAGATTTAGTTACTGAGATTAGTTCCTGGTACTGTTTGTTTGATAAGGGTAATAATTTTAACCAAGATGTATGCTGTCACATCAGTCACCCATAGTCAACTTACCTCTACCAGCCTGAATGGGCACCTTTAGCAACCACTAGGACCAATTAAAAAGACATGCTCCCTCACAGGCCTTCCACAAGAAGACAGTTGTTGGAGCACTCAGCCGACTTTAAGGCAAAAACTACTGGGTGATGAACTAAGGTCTCTGTGATCCTGGGCAAATGTTTCTCTTTACACACTGATGGTCTGGCAGCTGGAAATTTGATAAAGTATTCAGAGCAGTTAGCAAGGGATTAAGATGGGGCCTTGTTTGGCAAGGCTGTGTGTTTTTTTTCAACCCAGCAAAACTTCAGCAGATTTTTCCTGTTGTACATCACATAAGTGGTGACCTTTGCGTTCCTCAGAGATTGCATGTGAAGATAGGATAGCAAATATCTGGAACTGTAAACTGGGCCCTTTTTTACATAACCACCAAGCCTTTTTTTCTACCAGATGTTATTGAGGACTTGCAGCAATACACAAATGTAATTTATTTCAGCGAGATGACCGATTTTAAAACGATAACCAGAATGAAACTGTTATTTTTATGAGGTTTGATTTCTAGGTTTCAGACCTGTCTGTGACATTTTTTATTTCCCTGCACTGACCACAAGCACTCTGTATTCTGCTCTTACTCTCAAACAGCTACCATGTCAGATGCAGACAAGTTCCTGTATGTGGACCGCAATCTGGTCAACAACCCGCTGGCACAGGCTGACTGGGCCTCCAAGAAACTGGTATGGGTGCCCTCCGAGCGCCTGGGCTTCGAGGCAGGCTCCGTGAAGGAGGAGCGTGGGGATGAATGTGTTGTGGAGCTGGCAGACTCTGGTAAGAAGATCAGGGTGAACAAGGATGACATCCAGAAGATGAACCCACCCAAGTTCAGCAAGGTTGAAGACATGGCTGAGCTCACCTGCCTGAACGAGGCTTCTGTGCTGCACAACCTGAAGGAGAGATACTACTCTGGTCTCATATATGTGAGTATATAGCAGCTTATGACACAAAATACCTCCGACAAAGCACAGATTCATACACAAAATCTGTGTTTTCTGAAATGTAATGGAGCAGTGATGTATGGGTCTAATTTTAGTCTGTGTTTCAGTTATTTTTCGTTGCGTTTGTGTTTCCCAAGACTTTATTGAAATCTTTAGTAGGCCTATGTTACATATTTTAGACAAAAGTCTAGCTAAATGTGACCTTTCCCTTTTCTCAGCTTTGTGTTGCTATTGCTCTCTTGGTATGCTTGACCACAAGACAATTACCACAGTAATTTGTTCCCATTGCTGTGGTTGCAAAGCATTTCCCTTGTAATTGTTTAAAAGGACCAGCATTTAGGATTTAGTGGCATCTAGTGATGAGGTAGTGGATTGCAATCAACTGAATACCCTTCCCCTCATCCCTCCCTTTCCAAGTGTGTAAGATAATCTATGGTGGCCTTCAAGTAGAGCCAGTTCTGGGCAACTGTAAAAACATGGCAGTTCAAAATTGTGGGCTCCTTGGAAGAGGACCCTCTCCCTATTTAGATAAGAAGGGCTTATTCTAAGATAACAAAAATGCATGATTCTCAGTTCCAGGTGGTAATGCACTAATAAAATGATGATTATGAATATCCTGTTTCTGTCAATAGACCTGCCTAAATCCTACACACTGGTCCTTTAAAATCCCAACTGGTTGATGGAAAACAGTCTGCCATGCCCAGTCTCCAAGCCAGTTTATCTCCCTGTCCAACCTCCTCATTATCTCATTAAGCCCCATTGTATAAGACAATCAATTGTGTTCAAATTGTCACTGCAAAAGAGGCCTGCAATCTGTTAACATAGCCTTCTCCTGGTATTCAAGCATTCTTTACTTCACCCTCTTCTTCTTTGTCTCTTTGCTCTCTCCCTTTTGTTTCACTCAGTGTTTAGAGTTAACTTGTAAACAGGAAGCTGAAGGGAACAATGCAGTCAAGAGTAAGCGAAAAGAGAGGAACAGTGTTAGGGAAGGAGGGAGGGGCTAGTTTTTGCACAAATGGACATGGAATGTAAAATGTGTTGCAAAACTATTACTGCACCCATAATTAATGTTATTTATCCCCCATACCCTGGCCTGGGACTGATTTGGTCCTTTTGACACTTTGGTATGACCCGCTCATATCAACACAGTCCATTGTTCCCTCCAGAGATTTAGGCTACATTTGGTTTCAGAGAATCCAGGCTCCCCTGCAGTTTTAGGATGACCGTACCCCAAAGGAGGGTGGGTGTACAGTAGAGGTAGAGATGCTGGAACAGAGATGTTGGAAGGGCAGCACAGGAATGTAGCACATGGAAAAAATTCAGAAGTTATGGTAGGAGGAGAAATAAGACCAGGAAAACAAAAGGAAAGATTTAGCGAAGTTTATAGAAAGGAATCGAGTAGAGATTTAGAATTGGCCTCTAGACAAAAAGATAATTTTACCAAGAGGATCTCTGATATGACTTGGCTAAACAGTCATAGTAGCCGTAATTTGACAAAGTCAAGGACACTCAAAAGTTTATACTTGCAGAAGGATGGGTTTGATGTTATGGAATATAGGAGGGGAAACAAATCAGAGTTCATGAGAAACATTCAGCTCGGATTTGATGGGAGAGAGAGGCCTTATTATTGAATCAAGTACAACTTCTCCTTTTTATGCAGAAGCTAATTTTTGGATAGCAGTTGTACTTTAGCATTCCTTAGCATATGAAATGAACCCATGATCCTCATCTGCACGCTAAACAGTCTTGGAAATTTCCTTTTTATGGTATTCTCACTTGTCTGGTTTCTAGGATTTGGCCTAAAAACTTTTTTATCTCATATGACACACCCTCTTTTTCCTGTAGTACCTTAATTTTATTTACTTATTTCACATTTAAGTGCAACTTTTTTTTCTTTTAATTCCACCTCTATCTGTTCTGCAGACATACTCTGGTCTCTTCTGTGTCGTCATAAACCCCTACAAGAACTTGCCCATCTACTCAGAGGAGATTGTTGAAATGTACAAGGGCAAGAAGAGGCATGAAATGCCACCTCATATCTATGCCATCACTGACACATCTTACAGAAGCATGATGCAGGGTAAGTCACTTTCCTTGCTGTAAAACAGTTACCAGGAGTTTTGCTGAGAGCATTAGGAATGATAAAAAATCATGTGGAATTTTCAGTCTGCTGGCTTCTAAAATTGAATTAAAAATTGTTTTTTTCTTCTTATAATAATTCAAACTTTTTCCATAGTTATCTTCATAGTTATTTCAGCATTGCAAAACTCATTAAATGGGTCCTTTTTTAAGATTGCATTTTCAGTGAAGCTACTGTGTCTTCAGCAGTACCACATTGGGATTTAAACTGTAAGGCTTCTAAGAAAGAATGATTTATGCAGACCTGCTGTAATATTGGCAGCTTATTTGCATCATGCCCTCTCTTAAAAATCAAATGCAGTGCATGAGAGTAGTTTGTATATTGAGTGGGCATTTAAATGGACACTAGAGACTAATTACTGAAGGATGTTTGAGTTAATGGAAGCTCCTTACAGAGTATTTCACATGATTTACTTGCCCCACTTGCCTCAGAAAATACAAGACGCTCTCAACTCGAGCTAAGGTTTTTTTAAGTCTAATTTTGTAGAGCTAATTGTATTTCATTTCTTGAGACTGATTCAGCTCAAATGTATTTTTTAAGGATATACTTTACAGTGATTATGTTAGAAAAATATCCTGTTAAGTGCTTGGGTGTTTTTCTGTTGTTGGCTTTTGCTTTCTTTTTTTGATTCATTAACCCTTTCCTCGTTACGAAATCAGTTACAACAAAGATTTAACATTATGATATTTCCTTCAGGGCCACCTTTTGTATGTGTTCTTGGCTTCACAGACAGTCCCTTTTTAGGCCTGTCTTCCTTATGTACTGAGCTCTGTCATCTTTTGTGCACAACACCTAAACTACCCCCCTCTTTCCCATTTTAGTCCTTTTGCCCATGTTTGGCCCTAGAGCATTCAGACCGCCTTATAGGAGCTGATGGGTAATTAACTGGTTCGTTTTAAACCCGGCAGCACTTCTTTCCAGTCATAGGAAGCCGGATATTGATTTCCTGTCTGTGGCCAGTGTACATCCTGTTGTACAGATAAAAACTGTATGTGCTGTGGTGATAATATATGCACATTCAGAATATGCTGCATTGTTGTAAAGGCTGTATAATGAGCTTTTTCAAAATTTTTTTTTTTGCAGATCGTGAAGATCAGTCCATTCTTTGCACGTGAGTTTCAGATACACCTGGGCAGATATCACATTTGACTAGTGCTGTATTAACATTATTTAAATTTTTATCAATTCCTGACTGTCACTATTGTAGATCGTCCTTCTCTCAGTTTTTTGATTTTTTTTTTGTTTGGTTTTTTTTGTTTTTGTTTTTTGTTTTTTGTTTTTTGTTTTTTTCCTTGTATAGAGGAGAGTCTGGTGCTGGAAAGACAGAGAACACCAAGAAGGTCATCCAGTATCTCGCTCATGTGGCCTCCTCTCACAAGACCAAGAAAGATCAGGTAGGTCATGCCTGTCATCTATACAGCTCATCCTTTCTCCCATTAGTCTTTTACATCCTCCAGTCATGCCATTTAATCTTTCATCCCTTCACCTCTCCTTTAACTCCCTGCTGTTACTTCTTATTTGAATCATGATTTTTAGGACATAATTCTTAATTCTTCCAGTCCTTTTATTTTACAGGATCGAAATTATACTATTCCTTTCTGCACTCTCGATCAACCACTTTTAAAAAAAAAAAAAAAAAAATATTATTGTGCATGTGCACTTGATTGTGTACATGAATTTTAATCCATCCATTGCTGTTTTCAAACCACTTGTTTTCAGCGGTAGACATGTACTTCTGTGGCAAAGCTGCCATTGAAAAGAAGTGCCATTAAAGGAAAATTGGTAGCAATGAAGATAACAACCCTGCGGGCACAGAAAAACAGTAGTGCAGATTTAAAGGCTCCTGGCACTTGCCTCCTGGCAGTTTATATAGAGCAGGAAGCCTTACTTCATCTCTGATTTATTCAGTTTTTCTGATATTTCTGCATCTTATCAGAGATAAAACTCAGTCTACCATGTAGCAGTCCTACATTACGTCAGACTCCACTACAAAACCTGCACTGCTGTTATCTGGCCTGCCATTCTTTTGATAGATGCTGCTGAAATGTAGTTAGGTTTGAAAACCACATATATCATCCCTTTTTGAGGTTGTTGTATTTTTCTCTTCCCATCAACAGAACAGCTCGGTCCTGTCACATGTGAGTTAACTCTCTCCCTCCATTCGCCCTTCCTCCCTACTTGCTTCTCTCATCATCCCCACCCCCACTCCACCCTCACCTCATCCTCCCTCCTCTTCCCATCCTCCCTCCTCTTCCCATCCTCCCTCCTCTTCCCTCTGCTGGAGTGCATTGTTGTGGGAATCATTTTATATTCAGGGCAGAGGTGGCATTTCTGGCCAGCCAATAGGAAGTAGGGAGGAAGTTTGTGTGCAAATTAATGGCAGCCCTATGCGTTCCTGTGAAAAATTCAGCCAGACAATGGTGTGTGCGGGGTTTTTTTTTTTGGGGGGGGGTTCGGGGGGGGGGGCATTACTGGAAAATACACACAATTTTTTTTTTAATTTTTTTTTTTGGCCTCCAGAGATTAATTCATATATTTGTATGGTTGAATTTTTCATTACTTGTATCACATCTGAAGTTGCTTTTCTCTTTTGCATAAAGTATTTGCTCAGTCAGTGCGTGTATGTTCATAAAATGTCTGGTCCCAAAAGACACACTGATATCTACACAGCATACATGTCGTGTGATGGCAGTTTTTTTGTCCTTAAAATACACCCTAATTGTTTGGTTATTTTATGTAATATACTGGTGATCAGTTTTTGTGTGGTGTTGTTTTTTTGGGTTTTTTTCTTTTTCTTTCAAAGATGATTGGTTAAAGAACAGTAGTGCATAATCAGATTTGCAATATATGTAGAAATGAATTTGAAAATCCAGTTATAATGCAGTCACTTACCGACTGCTCTTGCACTCACTCAGAAAAGCTTGGTATAGACTTTACAAACTTGACAAACATTTGTACAGTAGAATATTATTGATTTAAATTCTTATGCCTTCCTCAATCTCAACATATGATACGGGCTTTACCTATGACTCAGTGCAATGACAGGTTTAGGATTGAATGTTCATTAATATAAGGAAAGTTTTGAAAATGAAATATAATAAATCAATGGTGTAATTTTGTATTTCACTCAATGGTGTACTGTATATGTACAGATACTTCACTGATAGCCTGTATAGACTGAGGGAAGAAGTTAAATCCTTTCAGCTCCAGTATAACATTTATTTATTTATAGCTTTGGATGAACTGGATAATTCTGCTCTGGGTAACAGGTGATGGGTTACTGGTGGTCTTTGGGTGTTTGCAGATTTGGACACTAACCTGACGTTATGTGTGGGGGTAAAATGCTTGGTTGCAATATGTGTTTGTTTGTGTTTCTGGTCCGTGTATATGGTGTCCCTCTCGTCACTTTTTGTTTTCAAATGTTTTGTACATTCCACGATTTCCCTTGTCCTCAGATGTAAGTATGTCATTACCAAATTAACAAATACCGCTACGTCAGCATATTTATTCAGAGGCAAAGCAAAGAAGCAAACTAATCAGTTTCTTACAATGACAAAACCTTCTAGTAAATGAAGAGAAGCTCATAATTTCAGGTTTTTATGAAACATCACAGCAAATTATCTATTTTGGTGACAAGGACTTGTTGGAGGCAGCCATGACTGAGAAATATTCAGATTTAATGCTGGCGGTGCAAATTGAAGTTGTTCTTTATATTTTGCTTTGCTTTTCTCTACATTTCCACCAGGGGGAGCTGGAGAAGCAGCTGTTGCAGGCTAATCCTATCCTAGAGGCCTTTGGAAATGCCAAGACGGTTAAAAACGACAACTCATCCAGATTTGTAAGACTTAGTACTAGGTTGTCTTCTCCTTCTTTATAAGCTGCCTGATTTCCACATTTACTGTCCCAGTTCTGTCTTAAAACCTCATTGAGAATTTGTTTTGTTTTGGTTTTTTTTTTCCTCTCTCGCTCTCCTCTAGGGAAAATTCATCAGGATCAACTTTGATGTCAATGGTTACATCGTTGGTGCCAATATTGAAACTTGTATCCTTGAAAATGATAACATTGTAGTATGTATTTTGGCATTGTTTTCCATTTCGTGTTTTAGGTCCACTTGAGGAATTTGAACAGTCTCACTACAAAGGACAAAATGTTGTTATAAAGAGGTTTATCATGGTATTATCAGAAACTTGTCCTCAACATATTGGCTATTAGACTTGTTGGAGAAATCCCGTGCCATTCGCCAAGCCAAAGACGAGAGGACATTCCATATCTTCTACTACTTGCTCACAGGGGCTGGAGACAAATTGCGCAGTAAGAAACATATTTCATAACTGTATGTTTAAAGACTGAATGAGGATTTCTGAAGGATCTGCAGAGTAGAAATTATTAATTTCTGTTACAGTGCATTAATCCTTGGTCCAAGGATTTTTAATTTCTTTTGCCATTCATCTCATTCCAATCATTTTTTTCTCAGATGAACTCCTCCTTGAAAATTACAACAACTACCGTTTCCTTTCCAACGGGAACGTCACAATTCCTGGGCAGCAGGACAAGGATCTGTTTACAGAGACCATGGAGGCCATGAGGATCATGAGTATCCCAGAGGAGGAGCAAATAGGTAAGGGAGAAAGCAAATTACTTAAAAACAACTTTTTTATTCTTTAAATAAAGCTTTTATTCTTTTTTATTCTTGCTACACTAAACCATGTTTAAACCACGTCTTGTGCAGGCATGCTGAAGGTGGTGGCCTCAGTGCTGCAGCTGGGGAACATGAGCTTCAAGAAGGAGCGACACACAGACCAGGCCTCCATGCCAGACAACACAGGTAAGTTAGACATTAACCTTCTACACCTTCATAATTGGTTTATTACCCTGCAGTTTTATTTTAAATATTGTCTTCCCTCTCTTTTCCTGTCAACTCCATTTCTGTGCTGCTCATATTAATTCTTCCATTTCTTCTTCAATAGCTGCCCAGAAGGTGTGCCACCTCATGGGTATGAATGTCACAGACTTCACGAGAGCCATCCTGTCACCCAGGATCAAGGTGGGCAGAGACTATGTCCAAAAGGCCCAGACCCAGGAGCAAGCAGAGTTTGCTGTGGAGGCTCTGGCCAAGGCCACATATGAGAGGATGTTCCGCTGGCTTGTTATGAGGATCAACAAAGCCTTGGACAAGACCAAGAGACAGGGAGCCTCCTTCATCGGCATCTTGGATATTGCTGGCTTTGAGATCTTTGAGGTAAATAAGTCGAGCAAACTAAATGATTTGCCTACAAGAGGGTGTAGTGTATATAGCATAATTAATCTGTATTAAAAAGCATACAAAATATTATCCATGTTTCCATTTGTGTTGTTTAATGGTGTTTTGAACATTTTTTTGTCCCCCACCAGCTGAACTCGTTCGAGCAGCTTTGTATTAACTACACCAATGAGAAGCTGCAGCAGCTCTTCAACCACACCATGTTCATCCTGGAGCAGGAGGAGTACCAGAGAGAGGGCATTGAGTGGAGCTTCATCGACTTTGGCCTCGACCTGCAGCCCTGCATTGACCTCATTGAGAAACCTGTGAGTTTGCTCACTTCACTTACTTGTCAAGCTTTAGTTTCAGTATTTGAAAAAGCATTAGGTCCTGTATATTTTTTAATCAGATTACAGTTTCTGTACTTGAACACCTTTGTTCTTCGACTGTTTTGTATTTTGTTTCATGCATTGAGATCTGGACTTCCTTTGTTTCCAGGCCAGTCCCCCTGGTATTCTTGCTCTGCTCGATGAGGAGTGCTGGTTTCCCAAGGCCACAGACAAGAGCTTTGTGGAGAAAGTGCTGCAGGAGCAGGGCACACACCCCAAATTCCTTAAACCCAAGAAACTGAAGGATGAGGCCGACTTTTGTATCATCCATTATGCTGGCAAGGTAAACATGCAGAGTCAATTATGATCCATACTTGCCCTTTCTGTCATGCATTTTTCCTGTTCTCATAGTCCAAAAGTTATGAGTCTAAAAAAGACATCTTGATTCCTGCCCAATATTACTCCTCAGGTTGACTACAAGGCAGACGAGTGGCTGATGAAGAACATGGATCCCTTGAATGACAATGTGGCCACACTGCTCAACCAGTCCACTGACAAGTTTGTCTCTGAGCTCTGGAAGGACGGTGAGTTAAGGCAGTTGTCAACTTGTTGCAATTACCAAGGAATCACTGCCTCTCTAGAGGAAGTGCTTAATGTTTGAATACTTTTCATGTTGGCTTCTTGTCCTTGTTTTTCTTTTCATAGTGCTGTCTTTCTCTTTTACTGTCTGTTGTGTGGACCTTTGTTTTTACCTTTTCAAATCCCATTTGTTGTTTCCATCAATTTCTTCCCCTGTATGGCCCTGTTTTGTCTGTCATCTTTTTCTTTTACTGGGTCTCAGAGGTAAAGAATTGTCAGAGAGCCTATTTTTATCAGCGTTTTCCTATTCTACACTCAGATTCAGGTGATGAGGTTTCTTTTTCATTATATTTCCCTCTTTCTCCTGGTGTGTTTTAAAAATGCTTATTTCCACCATGAATCCTTTCTGTTGTCCTTTTTCTCCTAAAATGATGTTTCCAAAGATGCCAGCAAATTATGTCAGTAGCTTCTTTGTCTTTAACTAGCTCTGTGTTCGATAACGAAATCTTCTGGTCATCTCAGGACCTGTTGCCCTGTCATTGAACTCTCCTTCTCTCCCTCTTGTGTAATAGTGTTGTTTGGGGACTCCTGATGTTGGTCATGGGTACTGCAACAATGGGTATATACTGCATGGGTTTGGTTATTTTTTTTTTATTTTTTGTTTGTTTGTTTTTGATACATGGACACTGCAAGCAAAAACGTATGTCACCACCCTAATACACGTCACCACCCTAATACACATATGTATTTAAGGGAACCATCACAGATACTTTTCACTGAGAAAACTACAAACTGGCAGTGTTAAGAGTTGACAAACCCCCTTCACTCACTGCACTGAAAATTTTTTCATTATATGTAATCTTTCCACACTTCACTGTTTTTTGTGACTCTCCTTTGTAATCTTATTCCTGATTTTCCTCCACATTCACTCTGTGTTTGTGTGTTGGTGTGTCACTGGTCCCATCTCTACTCTCTTCTGGTGCGTTTTTACCAAGAGGAAGTGGAGAAACAATGGTCATATTCATCCTCCTTTGTGACATGCATTTGGTTTGAGTTTGCTTGGTTAAATATTTAAAATATTAATTAACCCCACTGACTTCTTACATAATGTTGTTCCTCTTTCTGCCCCCCTCTTTTTTTTTCTCTTTTTTTCTTTCCCCCCTCTTTCAGTGGATCGGATCGTGGGTTTGGATAAGGTGTCTGGCATGTCCGAGATGCCTGGTGCCTTTAAGACCCGCAAGGGCATGTTCCGCACAGTTGGCCAGCTGTACAAGGAGCAGCTTTCCAAGCTCATGGCCACTTTGAGGAACACAAATCCAAACTTTGTTCGCTGCATCATCCCCAACCATGAGAAAAAGGTATTGGACAAAATACTGGCATCCATTAGGGCACCACAGAAGCTTTCCCATGGCACCTAAAACCTATTGAGGAACTCAGGAACTAATCCTGCTTTTCAAATGAACAAACCATGATCTAGAATTAGTTTGTATCTGATAGCTCCAATTGCTTAAAAAAGAAAAAGGAAAAAAAGAAAAAAACGATTACCAGTTAGATGAAGTAGTACTTCCTAATTGTTCAGTAACTTTTACAGGACTGATTGTCACTGATTTGTCTAACTCCAACGCTATGGTAGGTACAACGTTTGTACCATGTCATTCACAAAAATAGAATGTACGCAGGTATTGATTATAGGATGAGAGGTGGAAATTTCCTGTTGCTTATAAAAATTAGAAAGCTAGGCTGAGGGCCCAGAGGCTGAGTAAGCTAGAAAGTGGAAAAAAGTGAGGGGATGGCAGTAGAACAAAGCAAGTGTTTATATGTCAGTTGGACTATAAAGCAGAAATAAATGTCCTACACTCGGTAGATTGTCACTGTGGATGGATGTACTTTTACATTTTCATTCTTTATTTCACCCGGAGTTTGATGTAATTAATGAACACCATTCTCTTTAAATCCATTAAATCCTCTAATTTGCCTAATATTCACAGGCCTTTAGAAGTGTTGGAAACAAAAACAGGAAAGTGCAAAAATCACTTTTAGTTCCTGAGTTTAGGTTGCAATAGGACCATAACTCATGTTGGTCATTGACCATAACCCATTTTGAAGAATGGAACCATATGTTTCTCTGTTTTGCCAAGTAGCTAATCAGCAAATGTTCCCCTTCCTCAGGCTGGTAAACTGGACCCCCACCTGGTGCTGGACCAGCTGAGGTGTAATGGTGTGCTGGAGGGGATCCGTATCTGCAGACAGGGCTTCCCTAACCGCATTGTCTTCCAGGAGTTTAGACAGAGGTAACAGAATAGTGACTGGTACCATTGCTTCTTGTAGTTGTCATGCAGGAGTATGTGTAAGAAAACACTAAATCTTATGGTCTGACCCTCCCCAGATATGAGATCCTCACTCCAAATGCCATTCCCAAGGGCTTTATGGATGGAAAGCAGGCCTGTGTGCTCATGGTAAGGGGTCTACAAAATTCTAGCTAAGCTCCACAATATCTGGGCCTAGAAAGTACAAACCAATTATTCTATAGTGTAATTGATCAGTGTATTTCCTGTCCTGTCAGATCAAAAGCCTGGAGCTGGATCCCAACTTGTACCGCATCGGCCAGAGTAAAGTTTTCTTCAGAGCAGGTGTCCTCGCTCACCTGGAGGAGGAGAGGGACATGAAGATAACAGACATCATCATCAGTTTCCAGGCCTGGTGCAGAGGCTATGTGGCCCGCAAGTAAGAAGAGACAAAAAGAGAGAGAGAGAAAAAGTGAACTTGTTAATATGTAGCTGAATCAAGGGAAATTAATTGTTTATTGATGTATAACATAAGGGTATTTCTTTGTTGCATTGCACTGTACGGTTATATGAAAAGTGATTGTTCTAATCTGCCTAATATTGCTGTGCAGGGCATTTGCCAAGAGACAGCAGCAGCTGACTGCAATGAAGGTGATCCAAAGGAACTGTGCAGCTTATCTTAAACTCAGGAACTGGCAGTGGTGGAGGCTCTTCACTAAGGTGAACCTCTCCTACAACATTTTAGCCAACATCTTACTTACCACAATTGTCACGAACTTGCTTTTTTTTCCCCTTTTAATTTTTTTCTAATGTCTCCTATTCTACCACTTTGTCTACAGGTGAAGCCTCTTTTGCAAGTCAGCAGGCAGGAGGAGGAGATGCAGGCCAAGGATGAAGAGCTAACTAAAGTGAAGGAGAAGCATCTGTATGCTGAGCAGCAGCTCCGTGAGATGGAGGAAAAACAACAGCAGGTAACATGAAATGTAGAATAAACACCCTGCACTCTAAATAATATTCATAGATAGATAATAAAGGAGGACTCCTTATGTCATAAGTGCTGTTCACCCTTAATTTAGGTTATACATGCACGATATTAAAGTTATCTTTGTATTATGCTTGCAGCTGGGTGCTGAGAAGATGGCCCTGCAGGAGCAGCTTCAAGCGGAAACAGAACTCTGTGCCGAGGCTGAGGAGATGAGAGCCCGCCTGGCTGCCAGAAAGCAGGAGCTGGAGGAGATCCTCCATGACCTGGAGGCCCGTGTGGAAGAGGAGGAAGAGCGTGCATCTCAGCTGACATCAGAGAAAAAGAAGATGCAGCAAAATATTTCAGTGAGTAGAGAATGTTAACCCACACTCAGCCCACAAATTTAGATACATATGAACATATTATAGAGTAGCTACTTTTCGATTTTCTTGCCAATCCTCTTGTCATTTATCTGTACACAGGACCTGGAGCAGCAGCTGGATGAGGAGGAGGCAGCCAGACAGAAGCTCCAGCTAGAGAAGGTCACGTTGGATGCCAAGATGAAGAAGATAGAAGACGACGTTATGGTTCTAGATGACCAGAACAACAAACTGAACAAGGTTAGGATTAAAAGAACTAGAATCTTTGCAGTAGTTACTCCTAAAGTATAAATCACTACTCCAATTAACCAATCACAATGCTTGACTTGGAGTGGATCATTTGTTCTTAAAAATAACAAATGAAAGTGTGCCATTTATTTTATCATGTTTGTGAATACAGGAAAAGAAGTTGCTGGAGGAGAGGATTTCTGAGTTCACCACCAATCTGGCAGAGGAGGAGGAGAAATCGAAGAGCCTGCAGAAACTCAAGACCAAACATGAAGCCATGATCACAGACCTGGAGGGTAAGAAGAGAACATAGTAGGAACATGCAGTAACATACAATATAGCCATCACAGAGCCAACTAGCCCTACAATAAGTCTAAGCAGAACAAGATGTTATCACAGTTGCCAACTTTAAGCATCTTTCTTTTTCCTCTCTATAATTTGACATTTGTTCTTTTTCCCTTTCAGACCGTCTGCGCAGGGAGGAGAAGCAGCGTCAGGAGCTGGAAAAGAACCGTCGCAAACTTGAGGGTGACTTCACTGAGATACATGACCAGATTGCTGAGCTGCAGGCCCAAATTGCTGAGCTCCGTGCCCAACTTGCAAAGAAGGAGGAAGAGCTCCAAGCAGCTCTGGCTAGGTCTGTATGGACTTCACATTACATTGTTATTGTCGGCCTCTGTTGCTCCAGACTCAGTTATTATGCATTAGTAATATTTACACTGATTATTTAATGGATGATGGATGGATTATAGTTTGATAAAAATTCTTCAGATCCTGCTCCACTTACTTATTTTTGCTGACCTATTCCATCCTTAGGATCGAGGAGGAGGCAGCACAGAAAAACCTGGCCCAGAAAAAGATCCGTGAGATGGAGGCACAGCTCTCTGAACTGCAGGAGGATTTGGAGCTGGAGAGGCAGGCCCGCACTAAGGCCGAAAAACACCGCAGGGACCTGGGAGAGGAGCTGGAGGCCCTCAAGACGGAACTAGAGGACACTTTGGACTCCACTGCTGCCCAGCAAGAACTCAGGTAGAGATATTGGTCTTGGGATAACTACAACCCTTAAATATTTCCCTAGCATGTTCCATGGTATTTGAGTCTGTTGTACATCTTAGCACAAGCAGATTAACCTCTGCTTTCCCACTCAGGACCAAGCGTGAGACAGAGGTGGCACAGCTTAAAAAGACTCTGGATGAAGAGGCCAAAGTCCATGAACAGCAGCTGGTTGAAATGAGGCAGAAACACGGTCAGGCCTTCGACGAGCTCAATGAGCAGCTAGAGCAGGCTAAGAGGGTAATTAAAATCTATTTCAGAGATTTATCTATTCCTCTTTCCATTTCTTCTTAATGCACATTTGTTTTTTGGCTGCAGAGACAATTAATGTGTGTCCTCCCCTGCAGAACAAAGTGTCAATGGAGAAGGCCAAGCAGGCTCTGGAGTCAGAAAGGAATGAGTTGGCCATTGAGCTGCAGACGCTGATGCAGGGTAAAGGAGATTCGGAGCATCGCAGAAAGAAGGCTGAATCCCAGGTCCAGGAGCTGCAGCTCAAACATTCAGAGAGTGAGCGCCAGAGGGTGGAGCTAGCAGAGAAACTGGCAAAAGTGCAGGTAAAGCTCTTTTGAAAGAATTGGTCTGATGTGATTTAACAGGATTCTTAATCTTTGTCAGGGCTTTTGCACCTACAACTACTCATGTATTACATTGTATTTACATTTGTTTATTGCTTTCTGTGCTCCTTTTACATTGGATGTTAAATGATAAACTTTTACTCTTTTGAGGTAACACTGCTAAATGCTAAATCAAAGCCTTAATTAACTGACTCTTAGATCTTTTTTTATTTTTTTCATTTTTTAAAATTTGTTTAATTTTTTTTTTCCTCTGCCCAGTGGTTTATTTGTTGTCCTCTTTCTGCAGACTGAACTGGATAATGTAAACAGTGTGCTGAGTGAGGTGGAGGGAAAATCCATCAAGGCAGCAAAAGACTGTTCTGCTGTAGAGTCCCAGCTACAGGATGTTCAGGTATGCAGATATACATGCTGTTTATACCCCCCTGTTTGATCAGAGATGTAATGGCAAAATAAGTTACTATTAAATAAAAATATTTAATATTGTTATTTTAAGCCATTATTGATCAGAAAAGTATTAACAAAAATGCTCGAAGGTGGTGAAACACATTTTAAGCCTACTTTAGGAATGTGTCTGTTTTTCGGCAGCTGGAAAATTTCCACACATTTTGAGCAACTTTTCTGTGGCTTCATCAGTCATAATTACCTGCAGCTTTTTAAAGGCACCTAAAATTAAGTATGATTTTTTTTTTTTTTTGGTTAAAGAAAGAAAATAGCATTTTCCCCAAATATAATTATAGAAGTTACATTAGGTCTCATCTACTTTATGTCCTTTTAAAAAAGTTTTTAAGTTGCATTTAATTTTTAAAGGCACAAAAATGCAGAAGCATCAGTTAACCTTAATTATCCCATGCTAGTTTTTTAATACTCTTATCAAGAAAAAAAAGTTTTCATTTTATAAGTTATAAGGACCAGTTTTAAGAATTGTAAGTATTCTGTATTCGGCTTGGAATAATAATGTGTGTGATGGTTTTTCCACAAAAAATTTGATTACCTTGTTCAAAGCTTCTGAAAATGACATCTACTCTTTCTTGATCACTGACAAGTTCAGATATCATGGATATGCAAATACTCTTCATCTTAAAGTTACTACTGGACTCAAGTTTTGTACAGTTACATATTTGACCATGAGGTGACCAAATTGTTGTGATGTCATGCTCTTACATACACACCTTAAACTGAGGTTTAGGGTGAACACAGAAATTTCCCCCCTTCAGCAGATGCATGCGAAAGCATTTATCCACGGTCAAATCTGCACAAAAATTATTCTGTGTGGTGAAGCTCAAACAAGTGAAGTAACAATAAGCAAAACATATTTTCAGGTTCAGGGTGCCTTCTTAAAATGTGTACTACTGAACATTACCCCCTTGCAAACATTGTGTTACTTAATCAAATGTCCTACTTCTTCTAATTCAGCTTTACATGTCCATGTTTACAATAGGAGCTACTCCAGGAAGAGACACGCCAGAAACTGTCACTGGGCACACGTCTGCGACAGCTGGAAGATGACCAGAATAACCTGAAAGAACAGCTGGAGGAAGAAGAAGAAGCCAAGAGGAATGTAGAGAAGCAGCTTCAGACAGTACAGGCTCAGGTAAAGAACATGGAACATATCCATCAGACATGATGGTAACCTCATTCAGACCAGAAGCTTAGATACTTGCACTGGCTTTTACTAAAGACATAGTTATAACTATTGCTACTTTATATTTCTGAAGCACATATCTACCGCACAGTTGAATGTCTCAATGATACCACCTCATTCCATACAGCTTGCTGACATGAAGAAAAAGGTAGAGCAAGATGCAGGGTGTTTGGAGACTGCTGAGGAGGGAAAAAAGAGGCTTCAAAGGGACCTGGAAGCAACAAACCAGCGCCTGGAGGAGAAATGTGCTGCCTATGATAAGATGGACAAAACCAAGACGCGTCTTCAGCAAGAACTGGATGACCTGCTGGTAGACCAGGACCACCTCCGCCAGATCGTCTCCAACCTGGAGAAGAAGCAGAAGAAGTTTGACCAGGTCACACAATGTACACAGTGTAAATGCAGTATCATAGATCTTGGTTTAAAAATAAATAAATAAATAAATAAAAAAATTGTACTTAACATATTTTAGGAATTGGATTTGAGGGTGGCTCTGTCACATCTATGTCTTCCTTTTGAGTTTCACTAACATTAAACTCTTGGTCATGACTTTCTCTAGATGCTGGCAGAGGAGAAGAACATCTCCGCCCGCTATGCAGAGGAGCGCGACCGAGCTGAAGCTGAGGCCCGTGAGAAGGAGACCAGAGCACTGGCTTTAACCCGCGAGCTAGAGTCTCTGATGGACATAAAGGAAGAATTGGACCGCAACAACAAACTGCTGAGGGCTGAAATGGAGGACCTGGTATCCTCTAAGGATGATGTTGGCAAGAATGTAAGTCTGGGAAATGTATTTGCAGAGATGTTTTCGTGCTTGTATGGTTTGTTCATACTTATATTCTCATCACAAACCCTCTTCCCTGTCATACAGGTCCACGAGCTGGAGAAGGCTAAACGTGCGATGGAGCAGCAGCTAGAAGAGATGAAGACTCAGCTTGAGGAACTGGAGGACGAGCTGCAGGCCACAGAAGATGCCAAGTTGCGCCTGGAGGTCAACATGCAGGCCATGAAGGCCCAGTATGAGAGAGACCTGGCAGGACGTGATGAGATGGGCGAGGAGAAGAAGAGAGCACTGGTCAAACAGGTACTGATAGATCGTAGACTGAGTTGACTCTAATATACTATATGTTAACTTTTGTCAGCTTCCTGTGGGAAATTAGTTTTTGACTGTTAGTGTGGAGGCATGCAAGTGCAATTTCTTGTATGAGACATGGCTGAAAATGAGTTGTGCATCCTTCAGGTGCGAGAGATGGAGATGGAGCTGGAGGATGAAAGGAAGCAGCGTTCTGCAGCGGTAGCCTCACGCAAGAAGCTTGAGCTGGACCTAAAGGAGCTGGAGGCAGGCATTGACATGGCAAACAAGAACCGCGATGAGGCCCTGAAACAGCTGAAGAAACTCCAAGTGAGTTGGTTGTTGAAATATATTAAATACAGTAAACCATCTACTTTCCATGTGGATTCAGTGATATATCAAGCATGTAGTTTGTTTCCACTTTCCTCTGACATAGTTATGCGCTTTTTCTTTTTTACACCTCAGGCCCAGATGAAGGATCTTGTCCGAGAGCTGGAGGACACTCGCATGTCCAGAGAGGAGATCCTTGCCCTGAGCAAGGAGACTGAGAAGAGGCTGAAGGGAATGGAGGCTGACATGATCCAGATACAGGAGGTCAGCATGCACTACCCCTAACCTTCTTTTCTTTACCCCTCCCTTTCTTAAAGCAAGCATCCTATGTATGCTTTGAATCATGAACGTTATATGAGTCAAGAACTGTCTTGCACACTCTAATGAACTGCTCCTTGCTGATTTTCCTCTATCCAGGAGTTGGCTGCAGCGGAGAGAGTGAAGAGACAGGCCCAGCAGGAGAGAGATGAACTGCAGGATGAGATTAATAACCAGGCCAGCAAGAAGTAAGACACCCTTCAGTTATCTGTTACACAACCAACCTGTCCATTCTGAGCATTAGTTGTTATTCAAAGACATGTATATTCTATATCCCTTCCAGTGTCTTATCTCTCCTCTCCCTCCCACCCGTCTTCTGTCTCTCAGTGCTCAGGTTGCAGAAGAAAGGAGACGGCTGGAGGCTCGTATTGCTCAGCTAGAGGAAGAACTGGAGGAGGAGCAGTGCAACACTGAGCTGACCAATGACAGGCTGAAGAAAGCAATGCTGCAGGTTTGTATGCATTTTTATAGAACAGGGTTTGATAAAGTTGCAATGATTCAAGGTTCTACCCCCAATAGTGTTATTCTTTGCTGGTTGTAGAATGAAGATGCCTGGATTTGATATTGATAAAAATTTGACTCAACATATCTGTCAAAGCAAGTGTTTGGCTGAAACTGAGGAGTCCCTGTCCCACTTGTTTAGTCTGACCAGATGAACGTTGAGCTGACAGCAGAGCGCAGTACCTCTCAGCGTGTGGAAGGGGCTCGTGCCCAGCTAGAGCGTCAGAACAAGGAGCTGAAGCTGAAGCTGCAGGAGCTGGAGGGAACAGTCAAGTCCAAGTACAAGGCCAACATGGCTGCCCTAGAGGCAAAGATTGGTCAGCTGGAGGAACAGCTGGACATGGAGACCAGGTAAAAGCCTTAGCCAAGGAGATGGGAGCTAACTGACTAAAGATTGCATGTTAACTTTACATTATACAAATTTAAATAAGTAAAAGAAGGGATTTTAAATGAATGCTTGGAAAAGCATTCAATGGCGTGGAAGATAAGTACATTCATTCAAGTACTGTACTTAATGCAAATATTTCCATTTTATCCTACTATGGGCTTCTATTTTACTACATTGTAGATGGAAATATTGTTTTTAACACACTGCATTTAATTTTTGTATGTGTGTGTATACATACACATATACACGTGTGTGTGTGTGTGTGTGTGTGTATATAGAGCCTTTTTTCTACAAAATAATTACTTTTACTTTTAATGCTTTAAGCACACTTTGCTAATATTACTGACATAATTTAAATAATATAATACTCATGCTTAAGTCATATTTTCACTGCAGGACTTTTACTTGTAATTGAGTATTTTTATATTGCTGTATTACTACTTTTGCTTCATAGAGGGATCTGAATACCTCCTCCACCCTAGGCCTACAATATGTTGCATTGTGTTATTTTGTTATCATGATATAATATTGTACTTTTGACCCAGGGAGAGGCAGGCTGCCACCAAGCTTGTGAGACGCACAGAGAAGAAACTGAAGGAAGTCCTCCTGCAGGTGGATGACGAGAGACGTAACACGGAGCAGTACAAGGACCAGGTCAGAAGTTTTCCAACACCATGGTCAAACTCATGATTGTCACAGGAGTAATTTATTGTTTATTTCTGCCTCTGTATTCTGGCTTTTCTGGTTGTTATAGTTGTAATGTTTATGTAGATTTACATAAGTGCTTTTCAAAAAAGCCTTGTAACTGATTGTATATGGTGGAAGTGAACATTTTTCAGGTGTCGAAATAAGCTTTGGGGCTCAAAGTGGTTATTTAAACATTCATATGAAACAATAGGCAGCTGCAATTGTGTATCAAATTTGTGAAGATCTACCTTGCATTCTTGTAGCCTATGTCCAGGAGCACAGAGAGCAGTGATGTTTTGAAAAGTCTAACATAATCTGTGTCAAACTCTTAGGTCGACAAGTTGAACTCTCGTATGAAACAGCTGAAACGTCAGCTGGAGGAGGCTGAGGAAGAGGCTCAGAGAGCCAATGCCAACCGAAGGAAACTGCAGAGGGAGCTGGAGGATGCCACAGAGTCGGCAGACGCCATGAACCGTGAAGTCACCACCCTCAAGAACAAGCTCAGGTGGGCAAAGGCAATGGAAAAGCTAGCAGCTTGAATTTTTATCCACTTTACCACACGAATAGGCCTGCACAGATCTGCTTGAGTATGGGAGATCATTTTGAAATGGGTATGACTAATTGCAAGATAGTGATTTCTGTCTGCTCACTTGTTGTTGTTGTTTTTTGTTTGTTTTCCTCCCTTCTTTGTTTTAGGCGTGGTGACCTCCCCTTCACCGTGCGCCGCACTGTTCCCCGCACTGGCATTGAAAGCGACGAAGAGAGCGAGCCCAAGAGCGAGACCCCCGAGCCCAAGCCTGAATGAACAGCCATCATGCTACTTTGACTCCTTAGAACTGCATCATAAACAGACAGACCCAAATACACATGAGCACACATTACTGTATCTGCTGAACAGAGAGGAACACAAACATAAACCTGTGAGTCTCATCTCTTTAATGTAGACAGTCTATGCATTCTTAATCCACTTTTACACATACAGAAGCCAATAAACTTGGACAATCAACATGCTGACAAATACACACGTTATTTTTGGGCAGAATTTTCCTTTTGCTTCACTTATCATTCTTTTGGAAAATAAAAAAAAATATTTTTGTAAGAAAAAAATTCAAGTTATGGTAGTCCTGATTTAGGATCTATTTTTCTAAATGAAGGAAGAGAAAACAAAGAAGTATACATAAATAAGGACCGATTTCTGGAAGGGGACCAAAGTAATATCTCAATCTTTAGAATTGTATTTTATGCAGGAGTTTTTATAATGGTTAAGTATGGAAGTGCTTCATGTTTAATACGCTCGCGCTCTCGCCTCAGTTTATAATGGTTTTTATGCTGAAATGTATTCTATCAATTTAGCTGCAGTTAGCACTTGTGACTACGCTTTTGAGCTTAATAATTTGATACACATATTTCGTATGGGAAATTGATTTCGAGTCAAAACAATTGGAAAATGGAATTCGAGGCAAAACAATTGGAAACTTGATGCATACTGAAGGCCATTTGATTGTGACTGTGCTGAAGGATCTTAATTTTGCACTGACATAGAAAAAAAAAACTCACCTAAGCCTAGACATTGTAAGTCACTGCATTTGTGCATTTCATTGAAACAGTGACGGAGAAGCTTGGAAATTTGGGAAAGACTGTGTACATGCTCATTTAGCAGGCTCACAGACTGCAAACATACACGAAGGCTTTTAAATGCAGCTGAATTCTACTGGGTGGGGTTGTTGGCTTTTTTTCTGGACATGCATTGATTTTTGTTTTTATCATCAGTGTTTCTGTTAATGTTCAGGGTAATGTTTGAAATGGGGTGGTGGGGTAGTTTAATACTCACAGCACACACTGTATTCTCAGGGCACAGCTTGTTGAGGGCAGAGTAGCTGAGGTTACAAACCAAAGGCATATTAAGCATGTGAGAACATAGTTTGTTACCCTTACCTATGTACAATGTACTCTTGACTGGCCTATAGGGCCTCATATAGACACGGAGTTGATAAGTGGCCAGGTATTGAGTAGACTTATCAGAACAGTTGTATACAAACCCCTCACAGGCTGTGCTCAGGGGTGGCTTTTGGCTCACACTGCTGGGAAGTGAGAGGAACATGTTAAAGGATAACCGTTCAAAAATAAAAGGATAACATACTTCACACTTAAAAACAAGAAATCCAAAAAAGAAAAAAATGCATCTTCCCAATTCTTTTTTTTTTTTGTTTCTCTGCACCTCTGGAATGGAAATCATGTTGTGATATGTTGGTATTTCAATTAAAGAGGCTTTCTAAACTGCTACATCTTGACCACCTGTGTCTTTATTTCATTCTGATGTTTATTTCCAGAGGATGAACTTGAGAGAACAGGACATATCAGTGGTGGAAAGTAAAGTACATTTAGATACTTCAGTCCAGGTTTTAGGTACTTGTCCTTTAAATATCCACTTCATTTATTTGACAGCTTTGGTTACAAGTTACTTTCAAGATGAATATTTTACACAATAGATAATATAACAAGCTTTACAAATACCACTCATACTTAACGTCTCATGTGGTTTTATTTCAACAAGTTTTTAAATGATCGAATATCTCACCGAAAATCACAGATCAGAGAAAAGGTCCAAGAACCGAGGCCAGATTTTTGTATCAAATTTTTTTCGTCTTTCCTCTGATCATCTCACTACCCCTCAGACAGAGTAGGTGTCCATGTGTAGTAATTCAAATTGGCTCAACCTCCAGCGGCTACAACAGTATTAGCTGCTTACACACAGATGATTATTACAGATGGTCATATATATCAATCAGAGTGACCAAAGCAGTAATTTTATGTTTACATTTTCCTGCTAATGCTTCTGTACTTTTGCTTATGTAGGATTTGACATGTAGGACTTTTACTTACTGTATTGGTACTTTTTACTTAAGTAAATGATCTGAAAACCTCTTCCCCCGCTGGGGCTAATGAGATGGGTTTAGGTCAGGTTTAAAATCCAAAACTGGACTCAGGGGCCAAGGTTGTTGTTTATGATAATTGTCACCAGTAGAGGGCAGTCAGGTTTTTCCATGAGGAACTATTAGACCACAATCCGAACCGGTTTCACCTTAAAGTATCGTAATCAAGGATGGAGGAATTTTGGTTGAGAACTCTGTGGTATTATTATGACTTCTGACATATTGGGTTTAGTGCGAACTTAAACTGACCACGAATTTATTACACGAGTAACAACGTTAGACGTAATAGAAAAAGGCTATAGAAGTATTTAATTTTCTGTCACTAGAACAGCGTTTGTGATCCAGAGATGGACATGTCCCTGGTACTGTTTGGTTCAGTCAGTCGAGAAAAGTAACTAAGTACATTCACTAAAGTAAAGGTATTTGAGTATTTTTATTTTAATCTCGCAGAGTGGAATCTTACTCAACAGTTTGAAACATGTAATTGCAATTTCGATATTATTTTATTGTTTTACATGCAAGCTTTAAAAATATGATGTAATCTAATAAATGAACTATACAACAGCGTCTAAAGAGTAATAGTAAAATATCTCCACATCGACCAGCTACAAGATTAAAATGCTGCTTAAACATTAAATCTTCAATAATAGTAATACAACAACATGATAAAATGACACATGAGCATTTAAGTTCTTTTTTAGTTTAAGTAGATTTTTAATATATTTGTACAAACAAACAAGTAAGTAAGTAAAATGGATGCGAGAATAGTGTAATTTCTGGTGATGTTCTACTTTATATGTAGGTAAAGACTTTACATACTTTTTCCATCACTGAATATCGTATATAACGATTGGTCTTTGGTGGACACCTGAGTTAAAGCTAACGTTCACATTGTTTGCGTTATTACCTGTTTTCTGGTTTTGTTTTATTGTTTTTTAAGGTTACACTGACTATAGCGTCAATTCGCGGGTTTAGTTTTGTGTCACACTAATTACACATTTGTTTTGTTCTAAAGTATTTTCTTTAGTTTCTGATTAGCTTCTGGATCAATGTGTTCCTGCGGTATTTTACCTGTCACGTTAAGTGGAACCCTCGTGGACACGTCACGGGCAAAGCGCCGGTTAACCAATCAGAACGAGCGCCTGGGTGGGCGGGGCTTCCTCGCGGTTACGACACCATGCGTCGTTAAACAGGAACCGGCCAGTTTAAGTTATCAGGCAATGAGACGAATTTATCAGATTTTTTGTTACAGTCGGGAGCTCTGGTCTATAATGAGGCTCAGGTTTGACTATGCTCTGGTTGTCACACTCTACAGGATTCACACCGACATTTAACTTCCTCTGGGAATTTTTTTCGGGCCCTCGATGGACAGAAAACATCACTGCAACAAAATAGTAAGTTGCGGACCGGCTGCCCTGGTATGGGAAGGGGAGGCCGACTTTCAATCAGCCCCTTGTGTTTTCTTCAGAGTGTGTTTATTTAATGCCCTCAGATGTTTGATGTCAGTCTCTTCCCATACTTTAATTTAAGGAAGCAATACAGGGTTTGCTACAAAGGAAGAAACCTCTTTGTTACATAAATTGTTATCCTGGCGCCACATGTAGATATTACACAATATATCCATAAAAAAACAGATAACGTCAAAATACTATGGTGCACCTAATGATGGAGTTGCATCCTACTACTGTATAGTTAGATTATGCTGTAGTTCGGATGTGCTTGATTAGATGCAGTTGATCTGCTGACCTTCACAAGCTGAGCAAAAGTCTGGAGTCAGATTTAAGTGGCAGTCAGAGATTTTAATTTAAATAAATGTCTCTTAAGTCACTATCTGTCGCGGAATGAGGGAACACAATGGTGATTGACCCCTCGGCCGCCGATGCCCACTGATCAGTTTGAAGTATTGAAGGGAGCAGTGGAACAAGAAGCCACAGTGAAGAGCTGCAGGTGATAGACTGCTCACCTCCAACTTCTCAACCAACAACCAATGTGCTCTGCTGTTTGGAGACTCATTTAATCAGATTACAGCTGCACACAGAATGATGGAAAAAGGTCAACTTCTTTATTAAAACAACAGTAGTTAGTTTTGCTGCTTCCAGAATTCTGTGACCTGAAGCTGTTCACCAGTAACTGCAGGTGTTGCAAAATCAACCAGGACTGGAATAGTCCAGATGGTCACTTGAAATTATAGAAAAAATTGCATATGTGAAATCTAAAACCAAGAAACGTCGATTAGGAGACAGCAAACAAAAACATAATTCTGAAAAGAGAACACATGGTGTTACCAGACTTTTTAGACCCCTATGCTTAATCCATCTGAACTCCTGTGCATCAGAATTAGTTAATATTCACAGTCATGTGAAAATATGCAGTGGGATGACAAACGGCAGATCCATCCAAATATGTAGCAGGAGGATCTTTGGTTAGTTAATGAACAGCGGTGTGTGGTGTTGGGTGGTCGCAAATAAGAAGCACAGTGTTGATCAGCTGATCTGTATATTTAGCCTTGTGTGTGGAGCTTATCATTGGCAGCCTGACACAGACAGCAGGACTGTGGACAGTCTCCGTCATCTGTAAGAGATACTCTGTAGGAAAGAACTGTCTTGTTTAGTGCACTGACCCCATTTCTGACTCCTCATTTGATGTCTTTTTAGGTGTAATTTTGCATGTGGGCAGCAGCAGAGTGAAAGACTGACAAGTGGAGGAAAAACACAAGAGTTTGCGTGTTTAAAAAACTCTTGAGTGCCATCCTGAAGAATTATGGAACTGATTATGGTGAGTTTTCCATTCGGAAGTATTATGTAATCTTTTGTTTATATGATATTAGTCGTTTGTAGTGAGGTTTTCTTTTCATCCTCTTTGGTTTGAGAAAGGAACGTCCTTGTCATTGCAACTTTTATAACTAACTTGAGGTCATGGCATTGGAACATCATTTTGACATGTTGATACCTCCCCTTTTTTCTGATGGTACATATTTAAGTTAAAGTGAAGGATACTCCATACTTACTCTCTTCTCATGTCTTTATATAACCCCCTCTTCAGGCTCACCCAGCAATCAAAGCTTTCATGTGTGGCTCCCTCAGTGGGACCTGCTCCACTCTGCTTTTCCAGCCTCTCGACCTGGTCAAGACCCGTCTGCAGACCCTGCAGAATGGCATGCAGCCTGGGTGAGTCTGTGCACACTGAAAACTTGACCTCCAAAAACTAATTTATTTACTGGATGAAGACAATAGAAAAGTTTGTATGACACATGAGTCCAGCTTGAAACCACTATTCATTATTTACCATTGCTCCACTGCCTGTCAGCTTATCAGAAGGTTCCTCTTTCAGATCGGGCAGAGTGGGGATGGTGACAGTGCTCCTGAGTGTGGTGCGGACAGAGAGGCTGCTAGGACTGTGGAAAGGAGTTTCACCGGTTAGAACACCATTCTACTACCCTCCACTTCTCATAACCACAGATTATCTCCATCTTTCTGTGTTATTGAAAGTCTTTCAGATTTTCCATTTTCTGACTCTGTTCTCTCATCCATCTGCTCCTCTAGTCCTTTGTTCGGACCATTCCAGGTGTGGGCATCTACTTCAGCACCTATTACTCATTGAAGCAGCACCTATTGCAGGACGGCAGCCCAGGGGCCATGGAGGCTGTGCTGCTGGGAGGTGGGGCCCGGACAGTGTCAGGGCTTTTCATGCTGCCGGTCACTGTCATCAAGACACGCTTTGAGGTAAGAATAAGTAGAAGGCTTTGTATGGAGGTGTGTTACCAGTTGTATCCTGTCTGAAATATGATAAGAAGAGTGTGAAAAAAAACTGTGGTCACTGAGATCACTGATCTCATTGACATCCACAAAATAAGCAGCTTCCCCTTTAAACTTCATGCACAGACATATAAAAGATATCTCTCAGTTTGTCTGACTCAGACTGAATATTGCATGTTCCACAATTCTGCAAAATGTGCTTTTGGTTTCATTTGTTGTCTTTATTTAGACCGGGGTTTGTGTGTATATTTAACTAAACTACTATAAATGTTTGTAAATGTTTCAGTGTGGCAGGTACAGTTATAGGAGTGTGGTTGGGGCTCTGCGCAGTGTGTGTCAGACTGAGGGTCCTGCAGCTCTGTTCTCTGGCCTAATGGCCACTCTCCTCAGGGATGTTCCATTCTCTGGTATCTACGTCATGTTCTACACCCAAACCAAGGCCTTGTTGCCAAAAGGTAGGTAAAGGCCTAGGGAGAAATACATTATGACTTGGTATAGAAGGTGCTTTACAAACATTTACATTTAAAATTTTAAAAGGTCTTTAATGTCCATTTGAAATAAATACCTACTGTCTCTTACTTGAAGAAATCAGCATGTCTCCATCAGCCCCCCTGGCTAGCTTCAGCTGTGGGATCCTGGCAGGTGTGATGGCCTCGCTGATCACTCAGCCTGCTGATGTGGTCAAAACACACGTCCAAGTGAATCCACAGCTGAGGACAGCAAATGCTGTCAGATCCATCTATATGGTAACTATCTCACTTCTCTTTTACTTAGTTTGTCCATTCACAAATGTTTGATGCTTCTGGATGGTATCCACTTGATTAGACTGATGTTTTAACTCTGCAACAAATCACTGCGTGATACATTTAATGTTTACGTCTGACCCCTGTCCTTGCCTTTCTCCCCAAGGAACATGGCCTTCAGGGCTTCCTCAGAGGGGCAGTTCCTCGGTTACTAAGGAGGACCATGATGGCTGCCATGGCATGGACAATATATGAGCAGATGATGACCCACATCGGACTGAAGTCCTGAAGGGGAACGTTGATGAAAACTCGTAGAAGAAAAAAGAGATTAAGCTCAAGTCACTGAATGGAGATAGTTATGTGTGAAGAGGGAGCATCTGCTACAGTGGAGTTACTCAGAAGAGTATCAAAAGCTTTCAATGACTTCAAATATTTCACTATGACAAGAGATGCTGACTGCTGAGGAAGAGAAAGCAAACCCTTGCCTAAATGACTGATATGCACATTTCAAAAGATATATGGAGAGTTTGCTCTATGAAGTTTCTACTGGGTAATGGCTGAAATTTGGGAGTCCAACTTTTGGCCTGTGCTATGTGTTTTGAGAAAATATTTGAAAATAATACAGATATGTAATGATTTTCTGAACTGCACTACAAGTTGTACAGATTTTTTGATCCTAATGAGTATTTGGACCCTGTCATGAATGGTTAGAATTCCTGTATCTGTTTTTTCACAGTTTTGGATCATATCCATGAGATTTCAAAGACTGCGGTGATCAAGACAGTGTCCCAGATACAGCTTAGACTTCTGTAATGCACTTTAACCTCTGTAGTTTTGTCATGGCATAGTTAAAAACCTGGAGAGGCTCTTAAATGCCTTTCAACTAACACAATTTTATTTGTATTCTGATGTTTTTGTAAAATAAAATGATATACTCTTGTAACATTTACTCAGTGCCTCAGTGCCTCATCTGCCTTTAAAACATAAAGACTCTTGTTTTGATAGAATTTTGAATTCTGTAGTAATGCAAATGCATTTACCATTTTTAATGTATTTTAGCTCGTTAAAGATGCTTAATTAGAGAAAACAATTTACAAGATCCGTGTGGAAAATGAATCCTGATGTTATTCTTGTGTGCACGCATTTTTCAGTGTTAATGATTCAACAGAAAGCTGACCGCTTCACATTAGAGCCTCAAGCCTGGCTGACCTCTTAAATGTTGTCATGCAGATATGGCAACTACATCTCATAGCATACTGAATTCCTACCCCGGGATTGGAAGGGACGACCAAATCCTTAACAAAATTAAGAGCACCAATACTGCAATGGATACCCGCTTTTAAAAATAAAAGATCTTACAGAAAAACTTAATTTTAAGTACCTAAATTAGGTGACAATATTTTCCTTTCATTAATTGCAGAGGATATAGAACAATAGTTGACTCTGCCAGTGGGACGGTTTACAAGTTTAGCTGTTGCAGAAACACTTCCAAATGATAAGAAAGATGTAATGCTCAGCATATTGCTAGGACTTTCAGAACATGCAGGCCAAAGACTAATTACAGTGCTGTGGGACAGAGATAAGCAGCACAGGGGGAGTGGTGACATGACATCAAATAGAAAATAGGGACAAGGAGTGTAGGATTGCCAGGCTAAAGTAAGTAATGGAGTTATTTCTCGGGATTTGCCTGATGAAACAGACAAGTTAATTATTTATTAGACCAGTTCCTTAGAGAAAATACATGTTCACTAAACTTTATAAATACTTTCTCCTCTTAATTTGTATTTGAAATACAAAGTATTGCATGTGCAGTCTGTTCATACAAAAACTACTATTATGTGAAGAATATACAGCTGTGCATTAAACGAAATTCTGGATGAAGAATCTTTGTCTTTTAGTGACAGTAGGCCTCTTGTGTGCGCCACGTTTTCAACAAGCTGCGTAAGGCTGAACACAAAACTACAGATTCCTCATGTCTCTGGGTGAGGAATTGATAAATGAATTGTGAAGTATTTATGTTAACTGACCAGACAAACAGACAGTCTCCCACCACGATTCGATGTTAAGGCCTATAGTGTCCTTACAGAATTATAGGCTCATGCACAACTTTCTGCAAATAAGACATATCTCATTGAAATGATTTCTAAAACGGTTGTGTCATTGTGTACATATTATGATCCCTTTGCCTGGAACTCTTTATCTCTAGCAAATATAGTTACAACACGGGTCAGTCTTTCACTGAGGAGTCAGCGTCTCAGCATTGTCTTAATATGGTCTTTCCATCCCCACTGTCTTAATATGGGATTCTCATCCGACCCGCGGCCCGACCTCCGGTTACCTCTGCTCCTGACACCGCAGCACACGGGATACGGCGCCGCCCAGTGGCCGCGCCGCAGAGCTACACCGGCCCCCCCCATTCACGACAACTGACCAATCACACGCTCGGAAACGCGGTATAAAAACTCCGTCACTTCCTCCCAGCGCCCTCTTTTTCACCGTGTGGTCGGGCTTCCATACGGCGTTGTTTCGTGGTGAGTTTCGACCGCTTTTATTTTAGTTATAAATCCGCAGGTGCGGCCAGGAGATGGGAAGTTGTGACGAACGCGTCTAAAACCGAACAGCAGGACCGTACAAAACCGGCCTTTCATGTCTTTATCGCCTGAAATGATGACCGGGTTTAATGCTAACGTCTGGTAGCTAGCATGCTAGCTGCGGACACGCGTTCACCTCGCTGTTCCTCCCGCTGCTACCGCGAAATACAGATCAGACTTCGTATTCATATTTAAGTCCCATGTAATACAATTAAAAGTCTTGATAAGGGTGTCAGTTTGACAGTATGGTTTTATGCTTCTAAAGGCCATCCCCAATCCGGATGCCTTAGGTTAATACGATTTATCCTGCTTGAGTCATTTAGCAAAACGCTGAGGCCTCACTAGTCGAGTTTTGTCGCCAGACGTCTACCCTGAACTTCCTGAATAGAATAAACAAGATTTCCTGTTCCAGGATTTTTAATGGCAATCTTGTTTGTTCTATTCAGGAAGTTCAGGGTAGACGTTTAGCGACTTAGTTAAATTTTTAAACGAAATCCTGTAAAATGTACTTGCAACAGGTGACTAGTTTGATGCATAGTTAAATGCCATTGTCCTAGTCTTTGGTCAAAACTGATGGCACTCGGTAAGCTAAAAATTCGACACAAACCTGTGATTGTGACCAATGCTTTTCATTCTTTTCCCAGCTCTCCCATCCAACTCGTAACGCAGGGAAAGCGGTCACGATGTCCGGAGGTCTGGATGTCCTTCAAATGAAGGAGGAGGATGTGCTGAAGTTCCTCGCTGCAGGAACCCACCTGGGAGGCACCAACTTGGACTTCCAGATGGAGCAGTATGTCTACAAAAGGAAAAGTGACGGTGAGTCTATTCACCTTGGTGTCTCTCACTAATGTTAGAGTACAAAATGATGTAAGAAATTCTTTGCTTTGTCATTCTTAAATCTCCAGGTGTGTACATCATTAACTTAAAGAAGACCTGGGAGAAGCTGCTGCTGGCAGCCAGGGCCATTGTTGCCATTGAGAACCCGGCTGATGTGTGTGTCATCTCCTCAAGGAACACTGGGCAGGTAAAGTTTAATGTGTATATCATTGCCCTGTTACACTTGAGTAACTGCTGCCTTTACAATGGGAGTTCAGTACAATAACTATAAGCACACTATTAAAGCTTGTCACTGATGTCAGTGTTCAGGCGTCGGAAGTGTGCAAGAGTAAACGGGCCAGGTTTTCGCTAACACTATGAGGACTTTTGTCCTATGACTGGGGTTTGATAGTGACCTGAGCCACAGTTTGATCTGTTAAAACAAAATCATTCGAATTTAACTGAGATCTTCCTAATAACTTTTTCTCTTTGCCCACAGCGAGCGGTGCTCAAGTTTGCCTCTGCCACCGGTGCCACCACCTTCCATGGTCGTTTCACCCCTGGTACATTCACAAATCAGATCCAGGCAGCTTTCAGGGAGCCCCGCCTCCTGATTGTTACAGACCCTCGTGCTGACCATCAGCCACTGACTGAGGCCTCCTACGTCAACATCCCCACCATTGCCCTGTGCAACACTGACTCTCCACTTAGATATGTGGACATTTCCATCCCCTGTAACAATAAGGTGAGACAAAGTGAATAATTTATATACACTAATTCTGACTTTGTCTTGTGAATCTTGTGTTTTGCACACTGTTAGAGCCCAGTGCTGTCCTGTCTGTGCAGTGCAGGGTGTAGGATGTGTGCTAAAAAATATGCTTGGCCTTCTGCCTTCTCTTTCTGAACCACACAGAGAGAAGCAGGTAGAGGTTGTGCCACAAGAGGCCAACTATGTTTGATGTATTTATACCTTTTGTGGATATTAGAGGATATACAATGAAAGCTGGTGGGGGGACTTTTTACTTGATAGTTATCATGACAATCTGTTGCAGGGTCACCACTCTGTGGGTCTGATGTGGTGGATGTTGGCCAGGGAGGTTCTCAGGATGAGGGGAACCATCTCCAGGGAGCACCCATGGGAGGTCATGCCAGATCTGTACTTCTACAGGGACCCTGAAGAGGTAAGACAAATGCAGCTGCACCTTGCCAAATGTACATTGGATTTATTACGAAGTAGATAAATAGGTAATGGTTACCTGATAGGGTTTAAAAACTGATTTTTGGTAAATCGACATATTTTCACTGCAGATTGAGAAGGAGGAACAGGCTGCAGCTGAGAAGGCTGTTGGAAAGGAGGAGTTCCAGGGTGAATGGAGTGCCCCTGCAGCTGAGTTTGCTCAGCCTGAAGTTGCTGACTGGTCTGAGGGTGTTGCAGTTCCATCTGTGCCCATCCAGCAGTTCCCTGCATGTAAGATCAGATTTCTTTTGATAAGCTTATTTACCTAAACTTTTAACGCTACATTTGGTTCCCTACTGTTATATTGCACTAAACTGTTCAAAATCTCTGTTACAGCAACTGCACCTGTCAAGACAGGTAAGGTTTATTCTGGTGAGTGTATATGGAATACATTGTGTGAACATGTAAGAATTTCTCTGCTCATGCCTAAATTTCTTTCCCAGCAGAGGACTGGAGTACTCAGCCTGCCACAGAAGACTGGTCCACTGCCCCTACCGCCCAGGCATCTGACTGGGGTGGTGCCACTTCTGACTGGTCCTGAATCATTGACTTTGGCACCAATAAAAGTGTTTTTTACACTTAAACTGTTGTTCATTTGATTCATTTGATATTTATTGAAGATTGCAATTACAGGAACTAATAACAACTAAAGCTTGTCAATACCAATGTAACTCCTGACATTGGGACACTTGCAATAATACATGCGCTAATAACATGTTATGGTGTTCAACATAGTGGATGGAGGATAAAAGATTAGTTGTTCTACCTAAACACATGTAATGCAAGCAGTTTGCATATGAGTGGTCTGAAGGGAAGATAATAATGGGACTTTGATTAAAGTTCTACATAGAAATGTGTAGCAAGTTGGGTCTTTAGCAGAAACACTGTAATAACTGCAGCAATTATTTGTAGACTGAGATTGGTGTGGCTGTATATTTCGTGAGCTACTTTTTCAGAAATGTTTATAATGGACTCGTATTCCACTCTACTTGTGGAATACCTGTACATGATAACTTGTGAAAAATATTTTTCCAGAAAGTGAAACTTGCTGCTTGAGATGCTATACCTGAAACTCAATTTTCTGCTGACCAATAATTTCAGTAGAAGACTTCTACAACACACACTCAAATACATTTAAACTTCTAAACTTACTGTGAGTCAGGGGAACCACAACTGACTTGCCTACTGTGGCTGAGCAGGAATGATGGTAGATTTTACCTGTAAATGCAACTTGAACAGTACATGTCTTGGTTTTATCTGCCTATTTATCTTTTTTCACAATGTTAAAATAAATTACTGCACCGTTCAGAAAACTGTGCTGTGACCAAAAGAAAAACTTAGATTTAACAGATGTGTCCTCCCATTAAATTGTCTCATTACACTAAACACTTAATATTTTGGTTATTCTATGCTTCATTTTGTGCATAGAAGATGCTCAGAATATGTAAAGTATTTTACAGTGCTATACTTTGCATGTTTCTGCTGCTATGACAATCCTTGCACATGATCAGTTAGCTCATTTTATTGCCATGGAGTCACTTGATAATTTGAGAGGGATTTTCACTGAACTTTATCAAGTTATCAACACCACATTTACTGCAGAGAATATTTTTATCTATTGTCAGTGTAGTAAACTGATTTTTTTTCTCTATTGAAACCACATATTTACTTAACAATGGCAGAAAGACTAGGAAATGAACAGAGAAATGTAAAAAAAAAAAATAATACAAAGAATTAAACTCAAAACAAACAAACTAGGGGTTGAACTACATTAAGGTTTGTAAGTATTTGGACACAATTTTCAAAATTTTACCTCTGGATACCACCACAATGGATTTGAAATGAACGAATCAAGAAGTGACTGAATTGTAGACTTTGAGCTTTAACTAAAGAGGTTTCACAAAAATTTTACATTAGCTTTTTAGGAATCAAAGTCATTATTATACAAATAATAATTATTATACAAATTCAACAGTTTAGAAGTAATTGGACAAACCAAAATAATTATAGATATAAGGATTACTTTTAATAACTGGGTATAAATACTTTGAATTCAATGAGAACTGGAACCCATGGACATCACCAAATGCCGAGTTTCCTCCTATGAGATACTTTGTCAGGCCCTTAATGCAGCTGCCCTCCTTTGCTGCTCGTTTTTGTCTTTCTGCCCTCAGTTTTGTCTTGAGAGAGAGAAAAGCATGCTGGATTGGGTTGAGGTCAGGCTACTGACTTGGCCATTGAAGAATGTTCAATTCCTATACCTTGAAAAGCAGTTAGGTTGCTTTCACAGTATGTTTTAAGTCATTATTCATCTGTGCTGTGAAGCACTTTCCTATCACTTTTGCAACTTTTGGCTGAAACTGAGCAGATATTAAAGCCCATACACTTCGGAGTTCATCCTGCTGCTTCTATCAGCAGTCACATCATCAGTAAATACCGATGACCCAGTTCCATCGGTCAGTCATACATGTCCAGGCCATAACACTGCCTCCACCATGTCTGACAGATGAATATGAAGGCAGATATTATTTGATTTTGCTCCTCATCCGGTAAAAACACAGTCATACATGTATACTGAAAGCTTTTCGATGCTTGGAATGTAATTAGTAGGTTTCCCCCACACAACATATATAGAGTCTGTATCACAGTAGGATGAATGACCGAAGTTATTGTTTTACCTTGTAAAAAAAACAAGTCAGTTCGCCTGTCTGTGTTTGATGCTAATCATTTATTATCATGACTACATCTTACAAGGTCACTGTCAGAACAGTCCCAGAAATTCACGAGAGGGGTAAATTTCATTCATAAGATCAAAGCACCTGGGCTCTAGGGATGATGGAGGAGAAAACGTATCTGTCGTTGATTTTATTAGGAATCGGGACAGAAATAGCTTGGAAAACCTGAAATCTGCTGGTAGTAGATGCGCGTCCCGCCTGTGTAGAACAATCATCCCTCCACATTCGCGCTAGTCTGTCAGGTGGGCGTGTTCCAGCGCTGCCATTGGTCAAACACTGTTCCCTTTCCTCCCCGGCTTCCGCTTTCTTTTCATATTCACGCCCAGCCACTGAATAATGATAATAATGATCAAGATGGCTACTACAGAATACTCCTTGCGGTAGCTAACCACCAATTTCATGGAAGCTCTCAAAACTGCGTTTCCTCATTGTTTAAGTCCCTCGTAGGTGACGGGGGCCGTGCCAGGGATTACACTGTATGGATTAAAACAGACTGAGCGGAGATAAAAGTGATCGTGTTGCCTGTAGCACTCATTCTGAGAACGCTAGCTAGCAGAGCATACTAGCTAGCTGTACTTGTCGACCATCTCCAGGATTAGCTCTCCAGCCAGCGGCAGAGGATCGTGGCACTCCCCGATTTGCGTGCCCGGTCGTAGGACGGACAGCGTCAAATGGCAGAGCCGAGGAAAGTGCCGTTCGTCACCATCTCGTCCTTCAGCACCTCGCCGCCGACCCCGGAGTCCAGCAAGAAGCGCCGTCGCGAAGATGAGGCCGTCGACATCACTTTTGGGAAAGATGGAGGTGGAAGTGCCGCGGCGGTGGGGTCAGGAGGTTGTGGAGGTCTGTTCGGTAACGCGAAAGGAGGCAACTCCGAGACCGGGGAGGCGAAACACACCGTGCGACTCAACCTCCCGCTGACCGAGCCGAACGATCGCGGGTCCGCCGAGTTCAACTACGGCGAGCTGGTCCACTCAACTCTTACTCAGGTTAGGAGAGTGGAGACTCAGTAGGCACCATGATCTGAGCAGGAGGGGCCTAACCTGGCTCTAGTTCAGGAGAGGCGCACTGGCTCTGAGGCTGGGGTGTTATAATCGTGTTGATGCTTGTGATGATACTTACTCAAGCGTGTTAACTGTGCACTCAGCTGTGTAACTACTATTCCTGTGCTCACTTTGTATTTATTATAAGCCCTGGTCAAATGTTTATGCAGGTAAATTAAAAGAGGAAATGAGTAATTGCTGAAGATGAATAGATGCGTGTTAAAGGGGTAATCAAGTGATTCAGTGTTACATTTCCCTGTGTGACAGAAAATTGTTTAGGTAGAGGCTTTGATATCAAGTATTTCAGTCCCGAGAGTGAGTCCAGGTTTACAACTTGTGTTCACATCACAGGATGTGTTTGATTTTCAGGCACTTCCATATTATGAAGCACCAAGTTGGATATATTGGAGCGTTTACAAAAGTCATTCAGTTGTAGTTACGGCTTGGATTTTGATGTGAATGTTATTTACAAGTTAGAATCTTGTTTTTACAATTTCTCCGACATGAATGATGGCAACGTTTTGCCCACATCTTTCAAACTGTATAACCTCAGTTTGAAATGGAGACTTTCTGTTCTAAACTTCATGTATCAAACTCAACCAGATATAATCCCTAATGACATCATCAGGGTCAATTTCTCAGATTTTAGATTGCTGCATTCAGAGCCAATAAAGACATAATACAACTGTTTTCTCAGGCTGAGTACTACTTTTTGGGACATACATGCCAAGAAGACCTTACTGATGGGGTTTATAGCTGTTTGTGAGAATAGGCAGCCTATGAGGAAAATCATCAAAAGCCTCTTGTTTCCATTTCATTCCTGATCCAATTTCCATGTTTACATCAGGTAAAGCTTGCAGGTTCAACAGTTCCTAAAGGACTCACTCCCCCTCTGGACCCCAATGATCCCTTTGCTGATGATGAGAGGGAGAGGCATGAGGTAGAAGAGCTGGCCAAGAAATTTGAGAACAAATATGTGAGTGTTGTAATCTAAAGATATTGAATATATTATTACAGCTGCAACTGTCTTGATGTTTTGCATGCTATGGATGCCATATATTTTTTTAAGTGGGTTTTTAATCTGTTTTTTTCTCTATTTGTAGGGTGGGGGCTCTAAGAAGAAGAAAAAGGACAGGATGCAGGATCTCATTGATATTGGATATGGCTATGATGAAACTGACCCCTTCATAGACAATTCAGAGGCTGTGAGTTCTCATATTCCAAAACACACACACACATCAACTTAATAGTAAGCAATCTGCCCTGACTTTATTAATTAAAATGACACGTTATTTGCCGAAATGTTTTCCCCCACAAACCCCTTGAATTTTAAGTTTTTTCAAAAATCTTTGACGATCTTAGGTTTTCTGTTTTGAGATTTTCATCAACTAGGAACAAGTGTAGATTTCATCCACATGCCATTGATCGTATAACCTTTGATTAGTATTTCACTTTGCACAAACTACACGTCGTGTTCTGGGTGGTAATTGTTCTTCTCCCTTTTGACCTCAGTATGATGAGCTGGTTCCAGCCTCTCTCACCACAAAACATGGAGGCTTCTACATCAACACAGGCACTCTGCAGTTCAGACCAGCCTCTGACTCTGAGGGAGAGAATGCAAAGACGGAGGATAATCACTTCAAGGTAGGTTCTTGCTTCTCTTCACTTGTATGAATACATTATTAATAAGGCACTATATATACAGAAAAATCACACACAAATGTCTAAGTATGTCAGTGGTACAACTGTTTCTGAACTGAAAACTACTGTTGTTATACCTTACTGATTTGCCTGCATTTTTCCATGAATTTATAGAAGATGAAAGATGGCGAAGAGCGGGTGATTAAAAAAAGGCGGAAAAAGCAAGACGGAATTCTGGAGGACAAGAAACCCAAGAAGAATAAAATTCAAAAGCCTGGGTGAGTTTTCGAGATTTCCTCAGTGTTTCATCTCAGGCTTATCATTTCTCCAATACTTCCATGTATAAAATATTTTAGAATGTGTTATTTTTTCTTTTCAGACATCTGTGTCGTAATGCAGTTAGTAATACATATAAATTCAAAAGTCTAACAACTGTGCAATCATATAGACTTAAACAAGGAGTTCCCTATCTGGAAGTCGGTCAGATGTGTCATGGTTTCCCATCAGCACCCTTACTTTCTCAAGTTAGTTAGTTTAGGTGTTAATCATGACTGTTTCATTCCTTTGCTAGGTGGTTGAATGTCTTTCTTTGTCTTGCTTCTTCTGTTCTGGCAGAGTTTCAGCCCTAAGTGTTCATCGGCCAGAAAAGAAAAAGAGGAAGAAGCTGATGAAGGATTCTCTCCATCTAGCCAACATGCTGCGCCGCTTCACCAGGGAGAAGGAAGAGATGCGCAAGAAGAATCTGGCTCCTGCTGGTCTCCCACGGCCCACTGCCGCCAAAGTTCCCAACGCCAACAGTGCACTCATCAACACCCACCCTAAGGCGTCTGGTAGTAACGACTGTAGCATTGCTGACCTGAGTGCTGACCCAGCTGTCATGTCACTGCTGGGTTCAGCCAATAACGACATACTGCAGGACATGATGGGTGACCTGGACTTTGGGATGCTGGACTCCCCTCAGCCAGCCAGCCCAACACAGGGAGAGAATGGCTCCTTTGGGATGGGACATAAAGCAGGTGGTAGCAGAGGGTCACCAGGCAATGTGATGACCCCTTCTCCTTTGCCCAGCGGACTCCCAGGGCCGCTCACAAAGCGCATTGAAGACCTGAGAGCGGTACAAATCTCAGTACTACCTTGGATCACATGTTGTAGAGTGTAAAATGTATTCGAGCTTGAATATTCATGATGCACATGATTGCAACATGATGGCTGCAGAAAACGATCCACAATGCTGTATTTGGCACAAAGGAGGCTGCTTTTTGATTTTATCCAGGATAGATGAGTTGGCTGTTAACCCAGACATGGCTTTATAGATAAGGTTGTACCAGTGACTTAGTCTATCGTAGGCTAGAAAGGGAGGTCAGAGATTTTAATGACCTCACCCATTTTTGATGTCTGTCTGTCAAGACTCTGACACATTCCTTCAGAGATGTGAAAAGGTTTAACAGAGACTGTGCTCAAGTATGTCTAATAATAATACTTGTCCCTTGTCACAGGCATCCCGTCTGTTTGATGAAGAGGGCAGGAAGAAATTCTTCACATTGGACATGAACAACATCCTACTGGAGTGAGTACCATTCAGATTTTCACCTTTGCAGCCTGGTATATATCAACAAATATAAATCTATTTATTCTCAATGTGTGTGCGTGTTTCTGTGTTTGTGTACATGTAAATGCGTGGCAGTATTGAGTTGCAGGTTCAGGAGCAGCCTGCAGCGGTGCGATCAGCGGTCTACTCTCACCTGGAGGCCTTTGTGCCCTGCAATAAAGAAGCCCTGCTCAAACGACTCAAGAAGCTCAGCCTCAACATACAGGTGAGTAGGAGCATTGACATTATCATTGAATAGGAGGACAAAAATTGTTGTCACTGCAAGTCTGACCATGGGGACTGCCTACTGCATTTTGCTCATTTCTTATTAATTTTGGAAAGAGAGTTCATGTGCTTTAAAACTGTTCTCTGCAGAATTGAATGTGTAGATGGTGTGTTAAGGAGGAAAAATATCACAGTGACCCATAGTAGAATGAAAAGTGTAACCACACAAAAATTTCCCTAATCATGCTTTTTCATTTAAATTGATTGACAAATGATGCCAGCAGGTCTATGTTCTCTGGTGTTTCACAAGACATAAGCAGTAGTGAGAGCCCTCAAGCTGGCAGGTTTTTTGTAAAAGTAACTGTGTGAGAGATAAATGGATGTTTTTGTAGCTGTTGTGACTGTTGGCTGTGTGCCCATTATCTCATTCTTTATTTAGCATGTGAGTGTGCTGCCCTCACTATGTGTATATGATTTCTGAGTGTACATATCCCTGCTGCCCAGGATGATCGTCTTCGTACGCCCCTGCTGAAGCTGAAACTGGCAGTGTGCAGTGTGATGCCGGAGCAGATCGCGCGATACAACATGGACTGTATTGCTAAAGTGGCCAAGTAAGGACAGGTCTTGATACAACCGTGGCTCTTCTTTTGAATGCAGCTCAGATCATCGCAGTCATTATATCTGTTTCTCTCCGAGGATATTTCCAGCCACATTGTTTATAAAGGTGATCTTATATGTGGTATTTCTTTGTGTGCTCACAGGCAGCAGTCTGAGGAGGGAGAGAAGAATGGGTCAGAGGATGATGATGAGGAGAAACCAGGGAAGAGGGTTATGGTGCCTCGAAAGAAGTTTGTCTGGGACGACAAACTCAGGTCAGTTTCACTGAGAAAGGAGGTGCATTTCGTCATAAAGGTACATAATGCTCACAATCACTTTTCCCTCTGTAGTGATGGAGTATTTGGTTAATTGTATCTTCTTCAGGACACTGTTGTGTAACCTGGTGCGGGTGAAGCTGGGCTGCTATGAACTGGAGGGCAAGAACTCACTGTCTCTTGAGGACTACCTCAAAGCCTTCATGGAGACTGAGGTTAAACCTCTCTGGCCTAAGGGCTGGATGCAGGCCAGGTGTGTGTTTACTTGTCATGATGGGTTTTTATAATAATTACAAGCTGTATTGGATGTCTTTCATAGTAGCTTTAACTAGCAAGATTGCAGCCCACCTATTTTTTTACTTGTTAGCTAAGTAGTATACCACTTTATAGGAATATTTGTTGTATTAATGTCTTTCATGTTTATTGTTTGTCCACAGGATCCTTTTCAAAGAGAGCATCATAGCTCATGGTCACCTCACAGGCTACACGTGAGTCATGTAACTTATTGTTACGTTTTCTTAACTTTTCATAACCGACTGATATTTTATCTTGCTCTCCTCACTTGTGTTGTTATTTCTCTCCAGAGCAAAGAAAAAGATGGTCCCTACTCCCAAGGCCAAGCCAAAGGTTAGACATTTAATTAGTTATACTTTAAATATGAGGCTTGAAATGTGTGGTTCACCTAATGTGCTCACTATTAAGTTTGGCTCCTCATCAAATTTACATGATTAATTTTGGACATATATGTTGTTATGTTTATTATATGGCTGCTTATCCCATTCACTAATCTGACATATAATACTAATCTCAAAACATTAAAAGCTACCATACAAATGCTCATTAAAGGATAAGTTCACATTTTTTGTCTATACTTTGTCAACCAGAATGCAGTCCTCTGTGTAAAATGCATTCTAATATTCTGCTCAAACTAATATTAAGTTTCATCAGTTTGCGTTACACTAAAAAAGTAGATGTTATCCAGAGTTAGTCTAGTACAAAATTCCTTCTTTGTTGTACTTCCTTGCCACCGCAGCTCAGCAAGGAAGCACTCAGAGGAAATAAAATGAGACTATGTCTAGAAGATACCTGATTTATATGCCTAACTGAAGTCTCATATAGCTTCAGTTAAACGGAATTTTACACAGAATAAGTGGATTTCGTACTCTGTCTCCGCAGTTGAAATTGAGTTAGAAAGGTATTTCTTCTTGCTTGGTATAGAAAGGAAGAATGAATAATCTTTAAATGTACTGTACATATGGGCTTGTTAGAAAAGTGTTCTTGAAAACTCATCCTGTATTACCACTAGGGTTACAGATAGGTTATGAAATAATCCATATAACGTTAGTTTTGTGTAATCTTTAAATCCAGGAGGCCATTTGGGTTCAGCGGTCCGCACTTTCAGCAGTTGCAACTCCTTCCCCTGCTGCCCAGGCTGCTAAGCGACCACCCCAGTCACCGTCTGAGCCCATATGTCTTGATTCCCTCGATGAGGATCTATCAGCACCCTCCCTGGATTCCATCTCCCAGGCTCTTGCCATCCTCGGCAATGCAGCCAAGGGCCTGGCCCAGGGGGACAGCCCTCCATCCCCGGATGGACCCAAGACAGCCACCAACCCCTCCTCCCTCCACGTGTCGCCACTCGTTCAGCAACAGAAAAAGAACTCCGTCAGCACTCCCAGCTCCAATGCACCTCACTACAGCTCTACCTCGTCGTCTTCCTCCACCTCTCTCTCTCGGCCTCCCTCCATCACATCCTCTCCTCTGCCCTCAGTGAGGGTGGATGGGATGGGGGTTGTCAAGGGCACACCACAGGCGCACAGACACTCAGTTTTGAACACTCAGAGACCTTTGGGTGTGGCAAAAGCTACTATGCCTGCCTCAGCGTTGTCACCTAAACCACGTCCACCACCCACTGCATCTCCACTTGTGCCCCCAGGATCAAAGACGGTGGTTTCCACTCCCTCTTCTGGTCTCCTGAAAGGCAGCAATAATAATAAAACCAACAGTGGTGACACACTCATTCTCACATCCCCTCAGTCTCGGCCACACACCCTTTCAACATCCTCGCTCATGACCCAGAAAACCTTCCAGACGCCTCGACTGCCCCTGACCACAACGAGTAAATCCTCCCCTTCCCTCTCTCAGACACTCCCTGTAATTCAGTCCCAGCCCCAACCACAGTCCAACTTCATCACTCCTATGCATGCCACTCTCACAAAGTCCACACACAGTAGTATCCCACCTATTGTCAAGCTCACACCCCGCACCACCAACCTTGCTGTCACTGCCACCACCTCAGCCTCACCCTCCATCTCTCAAAGCCCCAGGTCTCAGGCAACCCCCACCATACACCAGTACTCTCCCAAAACCCCAACAGGGTTCCGCCCGCCATTCTCAGGTGCCCAAGGAGGAGCAGCCAAGCCAGGGCAAGGCAGCTACACTCCTCCAGGCAGCCAGAAGACCCCCAACAACAACAGCACCACCAACACCAGCCTTATAAACACCTCATCCATAAGCAAGCATTCAGGGTCCAGTGCCTCCCCCGCAGTGGTCTCTGCCAACCCGGGCCAACGTCAGAGGCCTGGGAGTGGGGCAACTCAGGTTGCGTCTGTTTCCTCATCCGTCTCTTCTCAGTTACCACAGGTTTGTAACATTAGTATGTCTGGGTTAGAACCTGTAGTGTGTGATTCCCATTTTCCAAGTACACCATTATTCAGGGCATTTACATGCACTGTAGTAATTTGATCATTCACCACAGAAGTTTACCAAACATCTTTTCTTGTGGTTTTGCATTCTGTCCAAGATAATTCATTCTGAACCCCCACATGAACTGAAGAAAATATATTTTTAACACAGAACATTAGCAACTTGTTAATTTGGTTTTCTCACTTGAATAGCAAATGGAATATTCAGTACTTTTAATAGTCACTTGCACACTGGAAAAAAAAAACTTGAGTGTAAGAAAGAAAGAGACCTTTATTCAGATCAACCAGTGCTACCGTTGGTAGCACAAATATCTAACTTACCCTAAATGTTGTGGAGCCATGTGGTTCTATTTGATCGTAAGTTTTAGATGATTACTGTTTTAACATCAAATACAGCACAATGCAAAAGATATTAACCTAATTTGAGGTACTTAAAACATTGAAAAATGACGCTTTAGAAATAAATAATCATGTGGATTTTCCAGAAATGGTATCCTGAATTACTCATGAACTTCCAGTGCTTGAAATAAAATTCCAACTGCTGACAAGGGTCAATGCTTTAGCAAATGCAATAAAAAAAATCACATTCATGACTAAATACCAGTCCAGGCAAGTAGCCATGGTGTAATGTATTTATGTATATTTACTCAAGTTATGCATTTAAGTACAAACTTGAGGTAATTTCAGATCTTTGAGTATTTCCGTTTTATGCTTCTTTCAAACTTTCCTCCTCTACATTTCAGAGGCAGCTTTAGTTACTCAGTGGATTCAGATTTAAAACACAAAATCTATTATCATTTATTATTAAGATACACTATTATAGGGCTGAAATAAATCCATTGACTGATTAGTTGATTGCCAAGATGTTAAGGAGCTATTTTGATGATTTGATAAATTATTTTTAAGCAAAAATGCCATCAATCATTAGTTCCCACTTTGCCATTTTGATGAATCCCTAATTTTGTTTGACCGCATTGTATACTAAATATCTTTGGCCAAATCAAGCAATATGAAAAGACTGTGATGTGGCCTTTTTTTCACTGTTTTTTGTTTGTTTGTTTTTTTGGATATATTGTTCATGAACTGATTAATCAGTTAATCGAAAATTTAATATTCTGCAGAGGATACTGATATTGAAAAATCAGCCCTCATAATTATAGGTTCAACTACCTGACAGTGGCAAAACATTACATAGTAGTTAAAATGAGTTCCCTCAAAAATACTGCTTATGTTAATGATTCAGTAATAATAATTACATCATACTATAATACATAATACTTTATCCATTTCTGCCTAGGTCTCCACAGCAGGCAGCGGCAGTCTGCTTGGCTCAGCCTCATCTCTTCCCCTGGGGTTTGGGATGCTGGGGGGCCTGGTGCCCGTGTCCTTGCCCTTCCAGTTCCCCCCACTGCTGAGCCTGCCTCCACTGGGTACAGCAGGCTCAAGTACAGCAGCCAGTGGCTCTTCAGCCAGTAGCAATGCACCGTTCTCTACCCTGACCCAGAGTGAGTGATTAAAGGAGGGCAGACACAGGGATACTTTGTACAGATGCAATTTAAATTATGCACCACATACATATTTAAAATTTGTGACAAGTGCTGAATATAATAAATAGAATAGTGTGGGAACGGATTGTCCAGTTGATTTGATTGACATACTTAGATATTTTTACACGATAGAGAGACACTCTGCGTGTGACCATCAGTGTTGTTGTCTTTTCAGGTGTCCCTGTGTAGGCATTGTTTTGTGTTGTATGTTAGAGCGTCATTTACTTTATCACCATAATGTGTGTTAGATGTAAGCTTGTGATTTTTCTCCGGTTTGACATTATTCCAATATTTTTGCTTCATTTCCCAAACTTTCTCTCAATCCTGTATTGGTTACTTTGACCACCTGTCATTCACTTGGCCTTACACTTCCTCTTGTCTTTTATCTCCTCTTCTGTTTGGCTCTCATTACCTGTCCTTTACCTCTATGCAATCTTGCTCATTTTCCAATCTGCCTTTCCTTCTTTTCCACATTTCCTTCTCTTCAACTGCCCTTTTTGTTGGTACCTGTTCCTCCCTCCACTTCCCTCCTTGTTCCCCTGTCCTGTCTCCTCAGATCTGTATAAGAGTCTCCAGTCAGGGTCTCAGGTTGCTCTGCCTCCTCACTTGCAGCTCGCTTTCTCAGGTAAAATCTAACAACCCCCCCCCCCCAACTCAACTCAACTCCACTCCACAGCTTGCTCCATTTACCCCCTCTATTGCCTTTCTTTTTTCTTTTCACACATCTGGTGTTCTGTCTCAGGTCGTCCTTTTCTGTCTTGTCCTGTTCTCGACCCATCCGTTGGTGACAGCATGCCTTTCATGGATTAATTTCAGCTGTCGTCTAATCTCTTTGAAAAAATTTTTTTATTTTTTTTTGTCTGTCACTGCTTTTCACTGATTTCAAGCACTGTACTATTCCTGTCCAGATGTCACGCAAAGCCAGGGAGGAGACACTAAGAGGAAGACTCTATGATACAGCTGGATTTCTACACTCAGCCGAAGCTGTCCAATGAAATGATGGGATGGTGGGACATGTCAGGATGGAACGTGGCTTTGGACAGATTGACAGACCACTGTTAACAGGGGTCTGAAATACAGACTGGGCTACGTTTAGGACACTTGATCTGAGAAGATCAGCTCAAGTTTTTATGAATACCACAGTTAAATATAACTTTTTTAAACAATTTGGTAAGTTTTAAATACTATTCTTCATAGAATTGTTAAATGAAATGACAAATACTGTTTGTCAATGTTTACAACATAGACCTATATCACTGTGGACAGGGAGAAGGAATGAATGCCTTTTTAGGCGATTGTGATTGAGTTTGTGTGTGTGTGTGCGTGCGTGTTTGTGTGCGCGCGCGCCCACGCGCGTGTGTGCATGAGTGTCTGAATGTATTTGTGTGGTTGGGCTGAAAGTGTGCCTTTGTATGTATCCCTCTCTGATGCATGGTCAGTGTGTCTAATTGGTGCTGTTTTTATCATAATGTAAGTATCACTGATACCTTTAAGAAATGTAAACTGCAAATTGTTGAATTTGAGATTTTTTTTTTCCAATGAAAGCTGTACACTTTTCATTGTACTTGAATTAATTTGTTTGTGTAGAACTCAAACCAACTTTTAATTAAAAATTTTCCCTTAAAAATTGAGTAATTTGATGTGATACAGCAGTGTCTAGCATGAAAACCAAGTGCAATGGATGCTTCTATTATTAGAAACCATCTGGAGTGTGTACACACAACAGAATCTAACAAAACTGAGGCACAACAACACACAAATAGGCAGTGTAGATTTAATTGAAACCTCAGTTTGACTACTGACAAATCTAATTATTGATGAGCCCTAGCATAAACCAGACATGACAAATTCGAAAAGATTTAACAGTGATGAATAACGTATGTCAAGTTTCTGAAATAACTTGACAACAGATCAAACCATCAACTTTCAGCAAAAAAAGAAATAAACAATACAAAAAAAAAGGGGGGACAGGTGTGTTGGTTAAAGCAGTTTGTGAGAGAACGTGAAGAGTAACTTGAACTGGCAGTATGAGGTCAGGATTTGCAGAGACCTCCCAGAGCTTCTCCCAGATGATTTCCCCCTCTAAACCCTGTTGCTTCAACTTCACCTTTTGGAGCCTACTTGACCAGAGGCCTTGTTTTATCGTCGTCGCCACACTGGTGGGCTTTATACTTTTTCACCTCAGCCATGTACTTTGACCAAGCATCACTCTTGCCTGGCTCAACCTGGAGGAAAAGGAGGCACAGGTGATCAACTGCGTGAGTCACAAGTACACACAGATCATGCTGACACCACAGCCAACGCCACTTACCTCTGTGTCCTGTTTCTGCTTCTTTGCAACCATGCCGGTCTTTAGGAACACACCGCCTCTGCGCTTCCCCACCTGGGTTAGGGGATAGAAGACTGAAACCGTTATAGGAGCCCTTGCAGGTGGACTGCCAATGAAGGAGACTACACCAGAGCAGAAGGTCTACATTTAGTCTCTTGCCGCACCACCAGCGAAACCATCATCAGTGAAGACCATCCCTAGACTTATTTGACTGATCTGTTTGTTACATACTGCCGCAGTGTAAAATTATGCAAGTATAACACTGACAATGGCATGTGTGTGAAATGCTACTGGCAATTAATATTGAAATACTGGCCATTATTGCAGGATGTAATAGCTCAAGTTCCAGTAATAGTAAGGCTGCCAATGGGTGCATCGTGCTTTAGTTTGGATGCAAGTTGAACTACTGCTATCTCATCTTACAACTGCCAAACCCCTTACAAAGCTTGTCACGGGAGTGGGCTTCTTTTCCACAGATGTCTGTCCTTTCTCTGTGGCTCTCGCGTCTCCACCTTTTAGCTGCGTCTCCTTTTTCCTCCTCTCCTCCTCCTCCATCTTCTTCTTGAACATCTCCATGAAGCTGCCGTCGTTAGCGAACGCGTTGCCTCCGGGCGCCGGGGCGTTGCTGGACGCCGGTGCGGGGCTGCCGGACGGGGACGCGGGGCTGCCGCAGCTGGAGTCGCCGCTGCTGCCGTCACCGCTCGTTCGAGGTTTGCCGTGAGTGCGCTTCGGATCCATGTGTCCTGAGCGTAAAGTTCATACAGAGGCAAAGTCCAGCGGCTCAGAAGCGAGTGTGTGCGTCCGTCAGATCTTCAATAAGTACGGCTTTGTTGCAAAGTTGGCCTGTAATGAGCAACAATACCCACACGCTGCGAGGCGACCGGACCCCACCCGGCGATACAATGCAAACACCCCGGTGATAATCTAACCAGCTACACCGTCCGGTTTGAACAAACAAACAAACACAGTGTAGTTGTTTTTAAGAAATAAAGTGAAAACGGTTTCCCGATGCGAGCCCTCTGGCGCATATCTCCCGACAAAAACAAAGGCAGGCGCCGCTGAGGCTGCTCGCGTGTCCGGCGTAGTGAGGCCTTCACGGGCGACCGAGCTCGGCTTCGGCCTCCAGTTCACGTGTGCGATGGGTCCGGATACCGAAGTGCAGTCGCATCGCACTACGAGCGAACCGAAGTATCCGCAACAAACGCTAAGTAGGTCCCGGACTCCGCCAGCGCTTTTCGCTAACTTTCGCTAACTATCGCATTCTGTCAGCCATCTTTAATTTTCTCTGATGAGTCATATCGGGGCTCTTGCGCCCCCTGCCGTGCCGACGTCGAAAGTGACGATGGTAATATGTCTTAACAACGATTCTGGCGAATTTCTCGTTGGAAGGTGCGAACCACTGCTGCCAGTCAGGTACAGGAAGGCCACGTTAGCGGGCGACTCTTGATTCAAAGCCACCACATCGTCCGTGGAACCTAATGGAGGCAGTGTCACGGCCTGGGTATATATGGCTGCTAATGGAACTGGGTCACTGGTGTTTATTAATGATGTGACTGCAGGATGAATCCTGAAGTGTCCAGGACTCTACTATCTGCTCGGTTTCAGCCAGATGTTGCAAAGGACGGTGCTTCACAGCACAGATGTATAATCGCCTCGACCCAGTTGAGCCTGCTTTCTCTTACCGAAGACAAGACTGAGGGCGGAAAAACCCACGATCGTGCAGCAACCGAAGGCGGCAGGAGTTAAAACCTGGCAAAGGGCTCCAGACCTCAGGCAGTCATTGAATGCAGAGTCATTTTATCCAGCTGTTAAAGTCATCCTTATATATATAATTATGTTGGTTTGTCCAGTTAACTCTGAAACGCGAGTGAGAAACTATGAATAAAAATTGCTGTAATTCCTAAACAGCTAATGCAATTTTTTTTGTTTGTGTATAGAGGCAAAATTCCAAAAAATGTGTCACTGCCATCATACTTTCGGACCTAACTATATACGCTACCTTTGGTCTTATAATGTGGTATATCATAAATCAGTATTCATCTATAGCTTCTATTTACCCTTTTGAATTGTTGGTTTTAGAATTACTGAGTTCCTCATCTTTTTCTTTATTTGTCCCTGTGGTTTTTATCACAAGTTCTGAGTAAAATAAAAGTGAGGTTTGGTTATAATTAAGAGTGTTTACTGTATTACTCAAGAAGAATTTCCGATAATTAAAAGTCAAGCTGAACTATTTGAGCTATGTTAAGGCTCACTTAGAAAGTTTGGACTACTGAATTATACTGCATTTTTTTTTTTAAATCAACCAAAAAAATGCACTCAAGTAATGTATATTGTTTTACACAATATTGTTTGATGATTAATTGTTGATTAGATTTAAAAAAAATTGGTTATTAGGTCTGGCAGATACGCACATTGAAAATGGCGTGATATATAAAGAATGCTTTCAGTTTCAAATCAACTGTTCAACATCTGCACACAAGGATGTGAGAAATCTGATCAACCAGTTTAGCCTTTGGATCATGATGGAATTAACCTAACATTACTAGAATGACTAAATGGATAAAACCAGGGTCAGTCATCTTTCTTAGATCCTTCTAAAAGAGCATTTATTATGTACTGACTAAACCATTTAAAAATAATTCTTCAGTTGTCTTAATATTCTGACCAAGAAAACACCAGACACCAGTTCTTGAGATTCCATTTATTTGTAGTGCAAAAGTAGAACAGACAGGACTACAAATCTTTAAATTGCCTCAGATCCCTGTGTGAAGTAAAGTATGCTATAATCTACTAGACCATTACATGATACAAACACTGACAACCAAAAGTCAAACCCTTCAAGCCATGCACATGTGCAGCAAAGATAATGAATCAACACCATAAATATCAACTCAAATGAATGAAACACCAGTAGAGAAACGTGTGTCATACAACAGCAGGATTGTGGTCTGTGTAGATCATAGCATAAACATTTACAGGGTCAAAGTCCAAGTTAGGAAACAGCAGCTCTGACAAGGGACAGACATACATTAAGTAGATCTGTTGAAAAGGAAAATGAACCGGTAGTGCCTAAAGGCAGACGCAGTGTGGATAAATGAGCTATCTAGTGCAGGCTCTACCTCCTGTTTCTGCCTCAGACTTCCTGTCAACAGACAAGAAAAGAATTCTAGCATATTGAAGAAGGCATTTCCTTCCAGTTCAGCAGCAACAAACAGCCATTTACTGGATCATTATTTTTAGTATTACTATTGTTAACTAAGAGACCTTCAACTGCGTATGTTCTCATTAGCCTAAAGTGGTGACTACATTAGGTCCCACCCACAACCAACTCTCTGCTTCAATCTTTAGAAAGAGCGAATGGGTTGAAAAAAAAGAAGCAAATCAAAATCATACGCAACCAATAAGAACATTGTTGAGAAAATCATATGTGGATATCCAGACATATGAATATGAGCCTGCAGTATTCTTTGAGTAAAATGTATTCCTGCCAAATGATAGGGAGAAGGGTTTACACAGCAAATGTCTCAAACTCCAATTTAATCCCTATATATCATCCAGAGTATTTCAGCGAGGCACTGAACAAACCACCAATCTAGAGAGAAAGTGCTTTGGTGTATCTTGTATAAAGTCTAATAAATTCTTATAATGAACATTATGTTCAGGGAAAAATATTCAAGTGAATAAAAAATAATACAAGACTAAAGGCTTTAAACAACAGCCCTCATAGCCTTTACATCTTTGAGGTCCTTCAAATTACAAAAAAACCTAAATACCTAAATAATGCATAATCTAGAAGACAGAAATAAAATCTATGAGGAAAATTCAAAACAAATGAACAAAACCAGAGATTGTGTACTAATGGCTAGATGTATCCATTTACAGTTTATAATGTGTATATGTCTTCTTTAGCATCTACAGCAGTAAATGTATCACCCCTAGTAACTCCTCCCTCATCTTTCACATTTAAACTTTAACCTTGACAAAACTAGTTTAAATTCCAGTCTATTTGAACATGATAAAATCTATTAAAAAAAAAACAAACAAACAAACTTAAAAGAGATCTTTAAGAAGCAGGAGTGGGTCCGAGAGGCTAAAGATGAAATAAAGGTCACCTTACAAGGTGAGACAGCTTCTTTTCAGGCCCTACAACTCCTTCTACTCCATCATTTCTGGTTTCCTGGGTTAACTCTGAATTGAATCAACAGCAGAGTTGAACACAGAAGTTGTTCTCTCCTCTGGGGCTCCACAGAGGAAATAATAAATTCTCATATCATTACGAGCCTGTAGGGGGGGAGGGCATGAAAACACTCAAAAGTCACAGGGCGTTCAGATGAAGTTTGCGGTATATTACTTCATCTTCTTCGTGCTTTATCTCGACATGTCTGTTGTCTTGCCTGGAGGTTTTATCTTGGGTGGTATCGTGTCAGGCCTCTCCTGGCATTGGTGGACTGCCTCTGCTGAGCAAGAAAGGACATGGCATGGTTGGAGGGTCCCAGGCGCTCTCCAGACACTTTCTGATGCAGGGCCATCCCCTAAGAAAGAGAAGGATAAAGAAAGAGTAAAGAATCTTTCTCCTGTACATTTTTTTATCCTGGGCCTCAAAACTCTATATTTCAATAGAGTTAAGGTGGTAGAACAGATTTTCCACCAAAAAAAAAAAAAGAAAACAAAAAATGCTTCTAGTCCATCTACATGTTTATGTATTTTTACACTCACCATGTTGTACCATGCAGTAATGATGAGTTTCTCCTCTTGGTCATGTCTGGCTCTGCTCTTCTCATAGTCATGCTATACGAAGGAACAGATCACCATGTATTAATGAGATTTAACAGAGCTAGAGTAACTTCATTTGTGTCTTTATGTTAAAAGGGTCATACCTCCAGATGCTGGAGTTTTCTCTCCTTCTCTGTCAGCTGGTTCTTTAGAGCCTGAATTTCAGGAGTCACAGTCGCTGGCTGCTGCTTGGGATCCAGGGTTTTGATCACCTGCCCACGGGAGAACTCTACAGATATAGCATTATACTCCTACGACAGTGTTGGGACTCAGTGTCCATGATGATTGATAATTCTTTTTTTTTTTTTCTTTTTCAAACCAATGCTTACTCTACTGACGTCATGTTTATGTTTTTTCAATTAATTGTTTCTTTTTTTTCAAAGATAACTGTGGAGCTACAAGCAACTTTTTTTCACATATGCAGTTGTACTCAGAAACACCTATAAACAGACTTCAATGTGTAAAAGAGTTCCCCTTCTATCAGTGTAAAAACAACCCCTTGTTTTTTTATTTAGAGCCACATGCTGAGGACAACATTTTCTATTTAGGTGGACTAACCGTTCTGGCCTTCTCCACATAGCGTTTGTATCGCTCTTCCATCTGTTTCATGTCCTCATCCTTCTTCCGCAGGATCTCCTGGAGTTCATCTATCTTCTTAGCCACTGAGAGGGAGGAAAAAAAAAGTTTTTGAAGAACAGATTGTGGCAGGTTCTCAAAAAGGCAGCAACTGAAGGCATGAGGGAAAAGACTTACTGTTGCCGTCAACTTTGGGCTCTAAGTCATCAATGACCTCTCTTTTCTTTTGGAGATCTGTGTGAGCTTCATGGAGCTTCTCCCTGCAATAATCACATAATAAGAGAATTTGAATTTGCTTATGTTTGGTGTATGCATGGATAAATCATATGTAAGAAACAATGGAGTACTTACAAATGCTCCTCAAGCTTTTTCTTCAATAAGGATGACTAAGGAAAAGGGGAAAAAAAGAAACTATTCAATTCAAATCTCATTCGAATTTTTAAATGCCACAAACACCCACACCCTAACCCACTCCCCCACACACAGTGTAAGCTGCAAAAGTCAAGGTGTCAAAGACTCAAATCATGGGCCAGTTGGACAGGGTGGGCCGTACTTACGATAGCCTGATTTTGGCAGAGTTGATCAACGGGAGCAGGCGGAGAGACACAGACAGAGAGGGGCAGGCATTAACAGTGAATCACCACAGCAGATTTGGGTTAAATTCCCACACAACATGTATCAAGAGTAGCACAGACACTGCAGTCCTTGACAGTCAAGTGTCTTCAACAGTATTCTTTCCATTACACTCAGTGTTCCATGTAAAAATAAACTAATTTATAATCAATGATACCATCATATAACAAATAACAATAATAATCCTCGTCATCATCTTCACTTTCTGATCTTGACAAAAGAATGAGGGCGAATCTCTGGATTTCAACTAGCTGAGCAGCTTCACAAGGAACCACATGTTTTCACTTGCACACAGTGTGTATATAGTCTCAACTTATTCTATCAACTTGATTATAGAAAACTATTATTCCTGCTCAGGGATGTTATAAAGTGACAAAAGTAGGCAGAAGAGAAGGAAGCTCCCGCTCCACTCACGTCCTCAGTCTTGCTGTCCTGCTCCTGGAGTGCTTTCTGGAGCTCCTCGATTTGAGAACGCAGCTCTGAGATCTGCTGCTGGTTCAACCTTGGAAAAAGATAAGGACAAGGGAAGGGAAAAGGAGAAAGGTTAAGAATAGAAAGAGCAAAAAAAGATTTAAGGAATATTGTGACACAAACCACAAACACAAAGGAGGAGTATGGTAGAATTTGTGAAAACATAAGAGAAAAGATGAAATAAAAGGTTATTAAGTTGCATTTGTGGGTGGAAGATGTTTGCAGTCTTTGACATCTGCTGCAGGCAGCTTTCATCAATTCCACCAGGTGTGCTGCTTGGCCAGTCACTGCTCTGCTCTACTGAGCATGCTCACTCAACTCCTCTCCTCCTGTTACTGTTGCTGTTGCTGAGGATGCTTCCCACACCCTGGATCTGGTGTTGCAGTGGACGCATACACAGACATACACGCACAAACACAATCCACCCACATGTCCACATGCCCAAAGGCACATAAACACACACTTTTACCCACACACAGTCAAGGGACAATCTGGCTTTCTGCTGTCTGTCCCCCAGTCCAGCCCACGCAGCTGAGTTGTGCACACAGTCCAGAGGGTGTGTTGACATTTAGTAAGATAACACTCCTACCATCAGCCAAATAACCAGTTTAATGTCCAGGAAAGAGAATTATTATTTAACACTGCTGAATAAGAAGCTCAACTGTATGTTGAGTACACACACACACACACCCACCCACACACACACACACCCACCCACCCACCCACCTGTTCTTAGTTTCCAGGGCATTCTTGCTGCGCTGAGCCTCCTCCAGCTCAGCTTGCACCTCCACTATTTTTTGCCTATAAGTCTCCTCCTGGACACACAACATCTTGTTTTCACTCTGTAGACGCACCACTGTCTCCCTATCGAAGGAGTGAGGAGAGAAATTGAATAGGGGGTGAAGCAAAATGGCAAGAGGAAAGTTTAGTCAAGATGAAGGGGGTCAAATAGTGGTGGAGACAAAAGATGAAAAGGAAACAAAAAACAAAAAAACGCTGAGTTGAACAAGCCTTCTATATCACAACACCCAGGCCAAAATACATAGAGCTTGGAAGTGTCGCTACTTTCGGGCAAAGTGCACATCCGCTTTCTAAAAATAAACTTTGTTGCAGTGTTAGCAGGTCTGAATAATCTATCGGAGGCTATAGAGGATGAATATTAGGTAAAAGTCGGCACAAATGCATGTTTTTTCAGGTTTGGAAGAACAAATCTCATCTATTATGCCAAATTTTGATTGCTTTGCACACATTAACCCCTACCCACCACAGCTTAAACACACATACAGCATCATAAAAATAATAACAATAATAACAACAACAACAACAGCAGACACACTTGAGCTCAGTAGGCATGATCTCTGCAGCAAGGTTTCCCACTGTGACATCATCATCACATAAGCCTCCTGTAGAAAGAGAGAGAGGGATTAAGTGTCAACTTGAAACAAACAGATTTATTAAAATCGATGGCTTTTGATCATTTTACCAGATTGTTATTTATTTATTTATCCCTAGACTGAGTGAAATTACAACTCACCTGCTCCACTAAGACACCTCTGTTGAACCTGTGCACATCTGAGCTCATCATTTGTCTCCCGAAGTATGTCTCTTTCTGAGATCAGACGCTAAGAAGCAAAGCACAACATAGACTCATTTCAGCTTGAGATCAGACTGCTTTGGTTTGTATGTTAAAGGACCTATTAGGCCAACGATGGCATCGATAAAGTCAATTTTGTATAAAATAGAACTAATGGAACTCATCTGATATGTAAGGAAAAAAACAATGCACCATTTTTTGTCATTCTGTGGTATACACATGGGAATGGACCTAAAGTTGATTTACATTTGGGCAGCAGATTTATATTACAACATGTTACAATGCTACCTTAAAGCCTCGTGAAGTAAGGGATTTTCTGTATCTAATTTTGCAAATTATTTCAATAAGATTAGTATAATATGGATGAAATTAAAGTAAATTCTGACTGCATATAGGTGAAGTGTGTATTTCTTAATTACTTCCACAAGTAACCAAAGACGATAATCACTCGCCAGTTTGGAAAAGGTGCTAGAACTGACACTGAAGGTGGGATCCAGTGAAGAATAGTACAATTTTTGCCTGGCAACAATTCCTTGTGCAGCAGTGTGCATCCCACAATCATCATAACAAACATGACATAACATAACATAATATAATAATAATAATCCTACACCTTGTTAAGAGATGACAAGGCTTTAATGTGTAACCATCATATAACACAGAGCCGATACAAATAGATGCTAAACCCTGTTAAAACATCACCATAAAAGCACTGTGGAAACAGCATGAGCACATTTTTTTCCCCACCACAACTGAACTTTCATTTCCTGACAGTCTTTACCAACTCACTTCTTTCTCTTTTCGCAGTGCATCATATTTGTCATGAAGGTTTTTGTACTCAAACTGCCACTTCTCAGCTTTCATGGCCTCTGCTGAGTGCTTTGTGTGAAGCTCATGAGCCTGCAGGTCAGAGAGCATAAGCAATAGTCAACTGCAATGTTTTCCAAACAGATGCCTAAGCCAAGGGATGTCTGTAACTTCATTTGGATGTCAGGACAAAGTATCACTCTCCCTCCTCCTTTCAGTCTGCAGCTTGCCTGTCTCTTGTAGGTGTCCAGCTGATTGCGGACAGCGTTGGCCCTGCGGAGTTCCTCCTCCAGCTCACAGGTGCGCTGCATGTACATGGTGTTGCGCTCCTCAAGGAGGCGCACCTGCCTGCGCAGGTCTCCAAGATCCTCTAGCTTCCTCTTATATGTCTCCACCAATGCTTCAAGCTGGTTCACCCGGTCAGACGAATGCCTGGGGTGGGGGTGTTGAATACCAGCACAGGAATATGACTTTTGGTTAAACTCAATACATATGTGTGGATATCTACTTACCTACTGAAAAACAACAACTCTGATGCAAGCCAGTGTCAATGCATGAAATTCATATAATCAACACAGATGTCAGAGGGGGGAGCTGAATGGACATCATTCTTTGTGTGGGCAAAGTGAGAGATATTTCCGTGACAGTAAAATGGCAAACTACTGCTTCAAGGAAAAGGCTGGTGATGTTCTCCATTTTTGATATTCTCTTCAAAAATGTAGATCAAAATCAACAATATGTTATTTCATCACTGAACACTTCTTAACTCCCCTATCATATCTGTCACTCTTATTTCCAGGCCTGTTCATTCCTACTAAAGATGTAAATATGAAATTTCTTAAGGCTAAGTAATTTCTTTAGAAAACTGGGAGTGTAGTTTTTAAGCAAACATTACTCAAGAGTAATTATTGGATTGGGGGATTGTTGGGGGCTATTTTCACTGACAAAAATATGGAACAGTGAGTATTTATGGCACCAAAACAATGTCTTTCAGATAAACTAAAAAAACAAATACAAAAAAACAAAAAAACAAAAAACACCCCAACAACTACTTCAGTGCCAATAAAGGAACATGTCACGCAGTGCACACCTGTTACCCATGTGTGGCTCACTGATGTGTTTTAATGTTTCTAGACAACAATACACCTTTAGGGCCCAGGGGAATAAGCCATATCAAGCTATTATCAAACAGTCAATACTTTGTATTGATTTGTTCATGGTAACAAAAATGTAGAATATCAAAAACATATCCTTTAAAGAGATAAGATTAATATTTTTAGCCAAAATGGTACTTTAATGTACCACCCCAACAAATTAATTGTTTAAATTAAATTGTATAATATGTACTTAGTTTTCTTATTCACGACAACTCCAGATGTACTGGCTCAACAATAACTGTCAGCCCATATTTATAATATATGCTTCACATTTTCACGCAAGGAAAATTTTTTGCACGCAATCCTCTGATGAACTCTGAAGGAACTGCATTTCAAGAGGTCCTCAATGTATTGAGCGTTTTTCTGCAAATGCTGTTGGATAGCTACTACACAGAGAATGCAAAACCCTAAGCATCCACATGACTCAACAACTGAACTCAATTCAATTTTATTTATATAACGCCAAATCATAACAGGGGTTATCTCTGGGCACATTTCATATAAAGCAGGTCTAGTCTGTACTCTTTAAAGTCTCACTCTCACTCTCACTCTCACACACTCTCACACACTCTCACACACACACAATGCTTGACTTTTTGAATTTTTTTTGAGTATAAACATATGTCAGTAGAATACTATCAGGCTCACCTGAGAATGTCCATCTCGTCTTTGAGAGCCTGGGCCTCCTGTGCCAGGCTGGTCAGCTCATCATTACGTTGCTGCAGGTCAACAACCTCACGCTCCAATATCTCTCCCCGCACACGCATGTCATCTCTGCTGTTCTCCAGTCTGAGACATACATGGTAGACATGTACTGGTTTGTGTAACTGAATTACTGGATGGATGCATTGTAAGATGTGAATCAGGGCAAGATGAGTTAAGAATAATGTCTGATTTTATTCATGCTGTCAACCTATATGTTGTTAACAGATCTAAATGTTTTACAAAATTGCCAGCTACAGCTCTTAAATGTTAGGCATATTATGTAAATGTCAACCTAACTAATGTGTATAGGCCTGATTTTACTACTTGTGCATTTGTCTTAAATTCTAGATAGAATCCCAGGACTGTCACCTAAGTAAATCCAGGTCTGTATGTGTAGATGCCTTACCTGTAGTTCTCCTCCTGAAGCTGCTCCATCTGACTCTGCAGCAGCAGCAACTTCTTGCAAGTGATGGCAGTGGTGGAGGCGTCCGTAGATTCGCAGTGGCTCAACTTCTCCTTCAGGGCGCGTGTCTCTGCCTGAAGGGATGACTTCTCTTCCAGCGCCACTGACAACTGTTTGAGGGAAGAGAGAGGATTGGAAGAAAACATTGCAAAAAGAGGTGAAAAGACTCGGAGACTCAGTATTAAAGACTGCTAAGAGAGAAGGGATGAAGATGGAATGACAAAATCTGCAGCTGTACAAAGGGAGGGAAAAAGAAGACAAAGAAAAGGCACATGAAAAAAAAAAGAAAAATAGGTCATCAGAAAAGCCCTTGATGTCGATTTTACAGAATAACAGTGTCAAGATAGCCAACATAAAAAACTGTAAACTTGTCAATCCAAAAATAAACACGTGAAAAACACAGTACTAGCACTTGACAGATTTAAAGAGAAAAATCATTGATATACACTCACCACCTATAGTGCATAGAGGACCTTGAATACATGCTTAGTTCTCATTCCACATGCTCAGTGTCAAAAGCTAGTTAGTCAGCTGGTGTGCAAGGGTCTCAGGCAGATGGAACTCTCTCAATAGTGGAATTGTTAGCATTAGCCTTAGGGTCCATATCCTCATGATATAAATAGATGAATATGCACAGCTCATTGAAGACCATTAGTAATATCAAATATACTGTTATAGTTGGAGGGGAGAAATGTTCTAACTTCAGGCTGGTGAAGCTGGTTCGAACTGAGAAAGGGAGGGAGTGCAATTCAGAGTTGTATCACATGAACAAAATGTTTATATTTGAGTCACATTGAACTGAGGTTACGGTTAGACAACCTGGCATTCCAGTATTAAAGAGCTGATCATATACTTACCTGCTGGACATCTTTCCAGTTTGAACACAGCAAAACCCTACACTGAACTTTAAAGACAGATTGCATGCTTTAGCACAGGACCAGTAACAGTAAATAGCTTTCAAAACAACACAAATGACTAATTCCTAATGCGTGGGCAACATGCAGTAAAACAAACAGGTGGGCTTAGAGCAGTTGAAATTAATGTTGGCTACATCTCCATCTCAAAGCATTGTGTCGGTTTTATCTTGATGTTGTGCAACTATTGACTAGAATGTTCCAAGCAAAAAAACACCTTAATTAATCTCTTCTCAGTCATTCGTGCAAAACAAGCCAAGAGACACAAAGTCTCAGGCAGGGTAATCAATAAGGGCCAGAGCAAAAAAGCTGCAGGCATACATTCAACAACATGCTGCAACCACACTACAGCAAAACTAGGCCTCCAAGTATCTGAAAGCCATGTACATAGAGTTGAATGGTTCCATAGACACATAGAAGATAGAAGAAACCCAAGCCCCAGCATACCATCATAGGAGTTATATTTCTTAAAATTTTTGTGGACTCAAACCCTGTTTTCGATGCTATTCTATATAACTATATTCAGTAATTACCTCTCCAGTCTGAGACATACAGGATAGTAGATAGTTCTAATAGATAGTAGTTTTCAGTGTTAGTTGTGGAGTCAACCATTTGTGTGCTAGATTGCGATTGCATACTTACACTCAAGAAATTTAACAGGAAACAATGAAGCATATAAATCAGTGTTACTGTTTGTAACTTTATCCCATTGATATATGCCAGTAACTGTTTACTTTTCACTCTGCTTCAGCCACATTACAGCTGCATTAAGCTGCTGCTAAGGCATAATGAACATTTCCTACTTCCGCTGTTTCTCTTCTCTTCAAATGATGAAAACATTCTTTTATCATGAAGCAGTCACAGAAAATTAAATGTTTCTGTCACAGAGAGTTGACATGACCGAGATCGTTCATCAAAAATGCATCTGTACACAACACAACATGGTAGTTTTTTGCATTTTTTGACAGTGGATCTGTTTATAATACCGCAGGCAGTAATGGAACTAGAAACAGCGGCGAAAGTGAGCTGTTAGATCTGCAGGCATATTCAGGATGGTTTGGTTTTAGATTATTTGTGTTAATCTGTGTTTGGCTGTACCATCACTGGTCTCTGTTATCTTCTCCAAAACACCTCCAACTCCTAACCAAATGAGCAAACTCCTTTCAGTGAGTATGAGTTGTTTTGGCTGCACTATAAAAACACGTATGTCACTTGCTCTTCTATGGTATTTCTGAGAAAGTAGTCAAAGAGTGTTTGCTGTCCCCAGACCTGTAGTATTAAACTGCACTTACAGTTATCAGAGTAACCATGGATGTCATCAAACCAACCAGGTCTAAAATCCCAAGGACTGTAACAATACGGTCTCAGGAAATGTTCCAAAAATAAGACATAAAGCCCATTTAGAAAACTAACCTGATGTTCCAGTTCATGACAGTGCTGGCTCAGGTCCTCCTTCTCATCTGCCTCCTCACTCAGAAAATAATACTTCCTGGACTGCAAAGGTTGAGGGACAACATAAAAGAAAGATCTAACAGATCTGCTGAATGGAAGCATGTATACACAGGGGGAATGAAAGTGGTGGTTTCACCTGGTAGTCAAAGTCCCCATAGGTCTCTGGGCTTCCTAGTTCAGATGAAGATTCTTTTGATAAGAGCTAAGACAAAGAAGCCATAAGAAAGTCAGTGAAAGAGCAAATTATATGAAAACACTAGAGCATTTCCCAAAGCAGACGTAATGGATTTTCTGGATAAATTTGTTCGAAAATAGCAGTCAGAGGTGGGTTTTTTTGGGACGCCATCCAGCCTTGCACTTATCGGGATTTCTTCAATTGTGAATTTACCATGACTAAGAGCAGGGATTATTGCGAAGTAGAGAGAACCAAGGATAAGCATAATAGGCTCACTCACCTCTTGAATGGCTGTCATTACAACATGCTGGACAGATTCCTCAAGTGTCATTATTTGCTGGATTTGCTCTGTGTTTTGGAGAAGATAACAACAGAGACCAGTGATGGTACAGCCAAACACAGATTAACACAAATAATCTCCTAAAACCAAACCAGAAGTGCATCTATTTTCAGAGAACCAGTGCTCATTAAGATAATGTTTAAATAACAAATTACATCATTTAATTTTTCTTCTGAATTATAATCCGTAAAATGTTTTTTGATGAGGGGAAAACAGCATGTAGTCAGTGTAAAAATTTGCGATGCTCAGGCCACAACTGACATTAAACAAGAATCAGGTGAGCTGACTTTAAAGTTATCCTGTGTTGTTTTCACAGATGCCTGGATCTGCTCGTGTTTTCTCTCTTTAACAGCAGGCAGCTTACCTTGTTTTTTCTCACAACTAACAGCACAGCCCAGCACAAGCTGCACCAGCCTGCCCAGCTCAGTGACATCTCCCATCTCTCCTATAAGGTTAACATCTGGCAAGTGCTCATCTGATACCTGGTGACCAAGCACCTGTTCATGGAGATTAAATTGAGACAGGATTGAGTCTAAGGTCTAGGAAATACAGGAGAAAATCTAGAAAAAGAAATATGAGAAATTCACACACAAAAATAAATTTAAGTAAGAAAAAAGGTAAAATCTCCTTACATCATGATAATATTCCAGCATGCTCTTAAGAATCTTTTTCAAGTTGCTAACCTACAAAAAGAAAACAAAAGTTAAAATGTAGTCCTTCATTTTCATCAGGGAAAAAGCCTAAACATTCTTAAAATTTTTTTGTTGTCAAGGGTAGTGTGTCATATGCTGTGGTTTCACAAATTACCTTGAGGCGCCAGTTGGCCCCGCTCTCCTCCTTGATTCTGCTTAGCCATGTCTCATTAAACCAAGAGGGGTCTCTGTAAATGAGAGCACAAGAAAGCTCAAACAAAAGACGACACATCTCTGGACATCAAGAAACACAAATACTCCACTACAAGCTACAAAGGTCATTAGGCCTGGGCAGACTGGTTTACTCCGAAATCAAATCTATGCTTTAAAGCCGCAGCTGGGCAAATTGAGTAAAGAAAAAAAAGACCACATAATTCCACCCTCTATTCGATAAATGATTTAAAATTTGCATAGATAATGGGCCCTCTGCAAATGAAAAGGCAAATTAGTACAAATCACATAGATAAGCATACCTAAGTGAGGTTCTGAATTAGTTTCTATCAGCTGCTTCCTCTGAGTTCAACCAATATGCTTAAACAATCAAAAACAACACAGTAACTAAAAATAATCAATTACATAAACAGATGTGTGCCCTTACATTCTGTGCAGCACATGTGCTATGGCTACTCCACTTGTTAGGTCGTGCTTGCTGTTGCATGATGGCACCTGAAATGTCTGTAACTGAGAGAGATGTTAAGATTTAGTCATTAAATAATTGACCTCTTAAGAACATACAATTTAAATGCACAGCCCTATTTGTATTAAATTTTTAAACTAAACCAAACTGTACTCATACATTTTGAAAAATGTTTTACTCATGAGTGTTTATACGGATTATATGTGTGATCTGGTAATCCCAGTGAATAGTACAAAACAATTGTCAAATAATGCAGGTGAATAACACGGATGTTGTCTAAACCCAATTCTGTCTCCCTAAACACTATCTAAATGTTAGATACTAAGCAGTCATGGGGGATTACAGCCCACATTAGCAAGCCATTAATATGGCCGTTAAGTCCTACACTTGCCTCTGTGTGGAAAAGTGCCAAACAGGTGGATTTTCCCTGAGCTCGGGCAGTAACTATTGTGGATAGCCTAACATTACTGCATAAGACTCAGCTTATACTAAGCTATTTTGGGTTTGTTTTCCTGGCAGTCTACTCTGCTGACCCTGCAGTCAGTTTGACTACACAGATAAAAAGCAAACAGACCACAAAGGGCAAACTTCAAAGCTGCGTGCCTAGCTAGCTAGCTTGGCTGGCTAGCGATAGTTAGCATCAAAACACAACTTTCCAACCTAACAACGTTGTATGTTAACCACTCGGTCTATAGGTAGTTTGGCGTCGATTAAGTGAGGCCTTAACTTACAAAAGTAAGGTTATTTTTCTTCTTGCTTTGCTCTTTACTCTGTCACCTGTTAGCCGGCTCTTAGCCTTGCTACTATACCTCGCTAATACCAAACTTACCCAGTTTAACAGTGAATCGCACAGCTCTGCCTTGTCCAGACTCATTCTGCTGTGCCCAGTGACACCTCCAGGAGCTCACAGAGAAGAGAAGGATTTTGGTCTCTAGACTTTTTCCCCCCGGAACAACGTTACTCACACCATGTTACTTTCCACGTAAGTGATTATCCAACTATGGCCTCCTGCAACTTCTACCCCCTTCGCCTTTCAGCTCCTGTTATCCAAGCGAGCTCCCGTATTAAGAGCGTTACCATGGACGCGGATTATATTGCTGCTCAGTTTGTCTGGTCATGGGTGAAATAATAATAAAAGTGACAATAATATCCAACTATCTATCACATAATGACTGGTTTAAATCCAGGCGACCTCTGAGACATTAAAAGAATTTCAAGGAATCAAATTATTGTTGTTATTGTTGTTGTTGTTGTTGTTGTTATCATCATTATTATTGATAATGTTGTTGTTGTTGGAGAGGCTGTCTGTCCTGACAGAAAAAAAGCTTTTTCATTTGTTTTGTAAAAATATATATTGTACCGTTAACCAGGAAACCTTATTGAGATTAAGAAGCCCTTTTTGCTAAGCTAGGCAACACCAATGTGTTATAGACAAACAACATAAAAGACAAAACACGAAAGCGGAATCAAAGAAGAGTGTGATTTTAAAAAAACGCGTAAAATAAAATATCTCATCCTATAAATAATGTACTTTACACATTTAAACAACCCAAGGGATATCTAAAACCAAACATTAAATAACAAATACATATTTATGGATTAATACACACACACACGCACACACAAATATATACACATTTTGCATTTTGCATTTGGCAGCTGTTCATGGGAACTCTAATCATGGGGTCCATGGACTCGTCGATGCAAATGAGGGAGGGTATCATTAGGCTGAAAAAACAGAACAAACCTATCAGGCAGAATGGAAGAAACTTTTGGAGCGGCCAAATCAACAATGGAGTGGTCAAATCAACATTATGTACACTCTTAAAAGTAGGAATGCACTGGTGAGTTCACTAACACCAAGAGGCCTGGAAGACCACAGAAGACAAATAAAGTTGATGATTACAGAATTCTTTCCTTGGTGAAGAAAAACCCTTCACAACATCTAGCCAAGTCAAGAATACTGTCCAGGAGGTAGGTGTATCATTAATCAAGAGACGCCTTCATGAATAAAGAGGGTTTACCACAAGGTGCAAATCACTGGTAACACTCAAGAACAGAAGAGCCAGGTTAGACTTTGCCAGAGACCAACTAAAAAAGCCAACCCAGGTCTGGAAAAAGATTCTTTGGGCAGAGGAAATCAAGATTAAGTTGTACCAGAATGATGCAAGTAATGAGAAGGAAAGGAACAGCCAAAGATCCAAAGCTATCACATCATCTGTCAGACCTAGTGGCATGGGCATATATGGCTGTCAATGGAACTGGATTGTTATAGTTGATTATACGACTGCTGATAGAAGTAGCAGGATGAATTCTAAAGCGTATTAGGTTATACTATCTGCTGAGAATGTGTCTTGTCTTTTAATAAATAAGTGAAACTTCTGTGCACTTTTTGTTTACTTTTAAGGAAGAAATTCTCAACAATGAAGTCTTGCTGTCTCCTTTGAAGGACCCATTGTTTTCTACTTCTTATTGTCAAAGTTCCTCAAAGCACCACTGGATGGCTCTAGTTGACAAATAGCTATAGAAAAAAAGCCAGAGGTACAACTGGCAGCCCAGAGGCTTACATTGCCTGCTAACTTACAGGTGTTTTGAAAAGTGTCTCTAATAGGACATGTACTTTTAGTAGCTGGAATCTGGATTTAAAACATAGGATGAATAATATAAATCAATCCATCCCTTGACATTAAGAATTCACATTGGCTTTTTTCCAATTTAATACTCTATATCTCACCCTTTGTAAATGTATTTAAGTGTTTCATGGCTGATAGGGTTTATCTTTTGCAATAATACTGCCAAGCTGTCTTAGTTTTATTAAAAGGCACTCCAGAGAGCAAATATACTGAAAAGTTCACACTGTTTTGTGATTTACAGCTGTAAAACGAAACAAAACAAACATTTTTTTTAGCAGATTTCTGTCAGAATCTTCTCTCATATTATTAACATGTCATACACATACTGCCTTTCCTCTGTAGTCTGTATATCTCCCCATCCGCACGTCTCCTCCTGCCATTCTTTGTCAGTTTCACAAATCAAATTACAGTGACCAATCACAGTGTAACACTGCCTGCTGTTTCCTGTTTTCTCTGGCAAATCTAACCAGTGACTGTGTACCAAGTCAACCGGGCTTGTTAAACACCTTCATGAGATAAAGTATTTTCTATACTTCCGTTCCTTCCCATCCAGAACCAGTGTGGCCAAAACACAGGTGTACATCTGGCTTGTAATGTACTGTAAAATCATACCTAAATACCTAAATTACACTAGCTCCTGTTATCTTGCAGCTGATTACGATTAAACTTTGGTTATATATCTTTATCATTCCATTCAGTTTTCATCTGTCTGTTAATAGCTATCACACTCTCTCAAGACCCAAAGTGATCTGCATCTCTAGTCCCACACTTCCTCCAGTGAAGACCCATAAAGGCAGTTGTGTATACCTTTACTTCAGGAGAGAAAAAGCTAGATGGGGGTCTCCAGTTGAGCAACCCTAGACTACATTAAAACACCTGGGAGGAAGTGAAGTTCATGACATGGGATGGGGGGTTCAGCGGATTAGTTAGTCACCCACTAAGGGATAGGTCAAGGCTGACTAATGCTTGAGTGGCAGGAGGTGTGTTGTAGGGACTCTGGCAAGGCAAGGCTCGAGCGGAGGCTGACTATTTTTGGCCAGCTCCTCTTCCTCCACTCTAATTCCTCTTTTTACCCGTTCTCTCTTTCCTTATTCTCCAGATGTGTTTCCTTCCTGAAAGTCAAAAGGCTTTACTTCTCCTCTTTTCCAACCCCACACTGACGCACTTGCATCCCTCTGGGGGAACTGGAAGGGTGGAAGGGGGAGGGCCAGAAGCTAAGATTGAGTAATTATTCCTTTTTTGCAGCTTGTGGTTTTCTTGTTTGGAAAAAAAATGGGGATAGTTCCTTTTTTGAAAATTCTTTAAGTGCAAAGAGCAAACTATCTGCACTGTATACACAACAAGATTGTATTGTTATGTGAAATTCTTAATTGTAGACAAAAGCTATAGATTTCTCACATTTTACTTCTATTTATTAGAGTCCCCCTCTACTCAAAAATGTGCTTTTTGTTACTTCACTTGGATGTTTGACCTTCACTGTGAAGAAAAAATGTGCAGAGTTTGACAACTGGACAGCCATTTTCACATTGATCTGCTGAAGGTGTTTCTGAAGTTTCTCAGATTAAGATGTTAATACATGAACATGATTTTGTAAAATCACAGTTAGTTTTGAAGCCAAATGTTGTTCAATATCAAGTTGTACAAGGTTGATTTGAGTACGTGGAAAAACAGAGATACAGAAAATCATGCATGTGAAACAAAACTTTTCGAAGTTTGGTTGGAAATCTGTATTCATGTAGGATCAAATCATTTATTGTAAGAAATTAGTTTTCTTTAAGAATTTTTATATGTCTAAAAAAATCTTGAATGAGTCTTTAAGTATCTTAAAAAGGATCTCACATTTGTCCCCTGTGGAGTTGTTTTTAGGTAATGGTACTGCCATGAAAGTCACCAAAAAATTATGAAAATCCAACCTCTAAAAAGGGCCCAACATACATTTGCGTGAGTGGTGTGGTTTAGAGAGACACTGCACCTTTAAATGAAGGAATGCCAATGATATGTCGCTGTGCCCAGGCATTTAGAGCAGGAATGTGTTGGAATGCTGGCAGCGGTTTATTTCCCCTACAGCTTTCCCAGGTGTTACAGGGAAAGGGGAAAAAACAAAACCACAGAGCCGAGATAGACAGGTTATTAATAAAGGAAGGGGTGCATTGTTGGCAGTGGGTGAAAAACAGGCATGAGTATGATCAGAAATCCCCATTCTAGACATGATGTAACCCATATAGATACATGCTGTCAAGACATGTAAACCAGACGAGAGAATTAAATAGAGATTCCCTGTATTGCCCTCTGTGCCTTATCAGCTGTCTCCTCCTTCACTCACAAACCACAGATTAATATCCTCGGTAAGAACAGGTAGTCAAATAATAAACTCCGGAATCTCTGGAAGCCAGCCAGGAGTGATTATTTTGATATATATACATGTGATTACAACAGGTTGTTGACCTATAGAAAGGGTTTCTTCCTTTAAAAATCTACTTCTAAAATCTAATTTTAATGGTAGCATACAGCATGCAATGGGAACACAAGAGAATATTCAGCCAGTTAGTGCATCTCATCTCTTATGACTCAGTGTTTGTTGTGTCTGTAACACAGCAAAGTTTTGCTCAAGTTATGTAACAGATATTAAATGACCCTCACACTTATTGATCTGAGTCTTTACATGACTCATGGTAACAGCAGCAACTGCAGCAGTCAAACCCCAATTCAAGTCAGACTTGACCCACTGTAACTTATAACTAGAGGCAGAGCAGGAGGAGGTGGGATCAGCTGTGATCTGTCAGTAGATGCCCTCAAAACAGTCCATCATTATCATGGTATCTGCAAAACCAGTGTGCTCTGCTTGCTTTTACTTCCACTACACAAACAAGTTTTGAGTTTTTAATCCTTCTCTGTTTTTAATAGGTCCCTCTCTCAATCTCTGCCTGTTTGTCTCTCGCCTCCTGTCCCAATCCCTCCCTCTCACATACACAAACAGGCGGTACATGGCCAGTGCAACTGAGTCACAGTGGCCTGGTAACAAGTGCCTCTTCTCAGGGAGAGTCCCTCCAAGTGTCCTTTGGGATTAAGTACCCCCCCCCCCCCGGGGGTGTGTCAGGTGCTCCGCAACATTAGACTTGGCTCCATTCTCTCCAAGCTGAAAATAAAAATTAGTTTATGCAATATGTACTCCTTCAGATATTAACTTGAACTTGAAAACCGACAGACAGTGATAGTGGGGTTGTTTCACTGTATTTTTTTGTTTTGATACAGATCGGACCTAACACTTGTGCATCTAAAATAGAAATATTGAAGCCTATTCTATGAGGACCTGGGACACCAGGGGATGCAACTACTTGGATAGCTAGCTGACTGGGCTCATAGACAGTAGGGCATGCAGACAGGGTCAACCTGCCCAGAAGCCATTAGGACTGTACCTTCTACAAAAAGTATGGTTACAGAATGATGGGCTGGAAAGATAGTTATAGAAAAATAGATAAGGATTTGTAATAACTTTTAGAAAACAAAAAAAATCATCAAAGAGGATTCCCACCAAAAATACTAGTAATTTTAAGACGCATACATAAAATACAGTATATTGACCATGATCATAAATACTTTACAAAAACAGCTGTGCTAACAGCTCTGTGAGGTTGTATTTAGGCACATCAGTGCTTTAAGCTAAATGCCAATGCCAGCAAAGTGGTCTGGATGACAATGATATCATGGTAATTTTTAATGGGTGTAATTATTACCTTTTTAACAACACAAGTTTCACATGTTAGCATGCTAACACTTGCTAATTTAAACTGAGGCTGGTGGGGGAAGTCATTAGTTTTGCAGATATTTGGTTATAAGCCAATTGCTGGATAGGATAGCTTAAAATTTGATGAATGGTTACAATTTATTATTACAATTAATTATGAGGGAACATCAATGTCAATACAAAATTTCAAGGCAGTCCATCCAATAGTTGCTGAAATATTTGTCTCGAGTCAACTGAGAGAACGAATGACATACAGAAATAAATGACATGACAATGTTATTTACTTGGTCACATATTGTAATGAAACATATTTTCTTTTAAAATAGAGGAATAACTGAAAATAATTTGGTCAGAAGTAATAGATTTAAAATTTGCTGTGAATCCCAATCCTTATGATGACTGACAAGTGAAAGTTGAAATCTATGTTGCATTTTTCAATTTAGAGGAACAACTGCTTTGCTAAGTTGTATACACTCTTGTTTATCCTGAGCAAGCACTTGAGGCCTAAGAGTTTTTATTTTATTGGCATAATGGGAGCAAATCATATAGTTGTCATCAGGTGCAATTGCTGAATGATATTTGCAAAAATCACCTCTTGAAGTGTGGTTAAAAGGGGCCTTAATATGATGTTATTTAGTGGTTATGAATGTGATAATTACCGTTCAGGACTAATAACAGGCCAGAGGCCAGGTACTTAAGGCTGCTCCTCCCAGCACAAACTAGCAAACACACCTCATACACCCACAATCTACTATAACAATAGTGGAGCATGCAATAACCCCACCTCATCAGTACAAACCAGGTGTATCTTTCCTCCACCCTGTTTACCTTCAGAGATACACTTCACACACCCTTTTCAAGAATTGTGTTGATGCTGCACCGGTTATGGGACTCAGTGACCTGGTCAGGTTGGTGGGGGCGGACTGGATTTACACGGGCAGGTTGTGTGAATAACAAGACTAGGCCTGCTGGAAGGCCTGTTATTCCAGTGATACAAGCAATCAATGTCAGTACTGCAGAAAATTATTGAAGCTATGTAGTGGCTGGCAGATTTCTCTGTCTGCATGTGGGACTGTGGATGTGAGTGCTAACATTGGGCAAGTATTAAACGATAGGTTCACATTGTTCCCATGCCCACATTTAAAGGGCTAATGGTTACTGCAATTGTGCCCTCTGGCTCCAAAAAAAATTGTTCTAACGTATTTCCAGTTTAACTGGTGTGGGAGAAAATCCACTGTCCTTGTTCTGTGTTAAAGTTAATTTTAAGCCAATGTGAGCCTTCATCAGTCTGAATCACCCAAATAAAGTTGGTTTCTTCCAAAATCATAGTGTTTTTAGTTTTGGAATCATGTTAGGAAGGCATCTCTGTACAGCCAGTGTAAATGGGGGAAGAATTATAGGCACTAATAAATGTTTGTATATACACAGGCAGGTGAGTTTAGACTTTAAAAATGTTACTCTATCATTTAATAGCCATCAATATCAGTTATCTCAAAAGCCACTATTCTTAACAGTTAACTGGATGTGTTAGACCCGTTTCTGATGTGTTGTCAACACATGCCAAAAATTTCAACCACACCTTCAGCCTTGCACAACTTCCCTATTCCTTTAGTCCACACTCTCAACAAACACACCCAAAGAATCTGCACCCTTCAGTCCCTCGGTCAGTGTTCTGTAGCCAGTCGAGGTTAATTGATGCCCTTCCTTAACAGCCTAAATTACATAGTGTTGTCAACAAATGTGGCCTGAGTGAAGCCACAGCCCTCCAACCAAAGTGACAACTCCACCTGACTCAGCAGCACACAGGCACTGTTTACTTGACTTGTTCACCGCAATCAACACGCCTGCATCCTCATCAGTTTGGAAAGAGGGTAGATGCAGGGAGGGAAGGCATAAAGGAGCCACCCCCCTTGGACATTATTTAGAACAATAAATCTCCTATGTTTCAATTAACACCTCATATTATATGTTTTTTGTTTTATTGTGTTTTTTTTCTGATTTGTTTATGCACTGTAGACTCAGCACCACTTAGAATCTGAATCAATCCAATACACAACTCAGTCATATATTCTACCTTCACAAAGATAATAATGTGTTCTTTTTACTGACACTGTCTGAGAAGTGTTAATTTAAATATGTTTGTTATTGAGATTATAATAAGTGGCTTTTCTACTGCCTTTCCCGAGTAACATATATGTAAGAAACATATTTCAAAAAAAGCAGCCCAGTACAACAACACCACTGACTTTGACCTAAATAATAAACATGTAGTTGAATTTACACCTCTCAAAATCCTTTTTAACATTAACTGAACATTAAAACCTTTGCAAGGGAAGAACATGTGGCAGAGCTGTTGTATTTGATTGCATTAATTTGTATAGATGTACATACATGCACTATGCTAGTTGTCCACTTGTTGCCAACCCATCTGCTTTCTGCAACATCAGCACAAAGCTAGTGTGGAACAGTCCAAGTGAGACTGATCCACACAGACAACCACCTATAGTTACTGATTTGTACACAGATGAACTAACTGTCCCCTCAGCTCACATACACAAGTGATGGAAGGGCCACTTGGCTGAGTGACACACTACGAGACACAGCATGCTGATGACCCGGAAAAGTGAAAGCTGCTGACCCCACATGTTGTCTCATTTCTTAAGGATCCATCATCCAGTAACCTTGTGTAGAACTTGTCATGTCTCTGATCTCTGTTTTGCAAAACAGGTCAGTATTAAACTGGGTTGGATCCTGTGCCCAAATTCAAAGCCCTTTGAAATGGCAATAGCTAACAAAAGTAAACACGCATTAAAAGGTATGTAGTTGTCAAATACTCGGGCTACAAAGAGATACTGTATATACACAAAAAAGGTTTGGGAGATAATTACAGGAGATGAATAGAGGTCCAGTTGGAAATGTGTTTGCAAAGGGAGTTGTCATGTAGGATTACAGCCTTGTTGAAGCATTAACTCTCATGAACTTCCAACTCTTTTGTAGGGTCAGCCCGGATTCCTCCCAGTAGAATGCCTGCAGCAGCTCTCCCTAACCACAGAGAAATGGATGCTCTCACTCCCACTCACAGCTCACAGTTACACCACTGTTACTGTTATCTGTGGCATAACCTTCCTATAATCATCCTGGATTTTACTGTCTTTGCTGATGAAATATTAAAATGCAACACATATGAGAAATTAGGTGAATTCAAAATCGAAATAATGTATGAAAAAAACTATTTGGTTGTTTGGCTGAGGAGTAACTGAATTTTGCTGTTAAATAAAAGCCAAAGACTCATTTCAGTTTGTAATGTTAAGGGGAAGTCATAAAATTCCTGTGCATACAGTTAAAAAAAACCAAAATCTTACTGCACCACATAGTTATAACAACTGTGTAAAGTCTATTATACTGCACTGTTTCAATATTTTTTTTGCACTTGTACATAGAGGTTTAATAATTTATTAATGTATATTGTTCAAGTTCAGTATTGATTCCCAAAGTGTTCAATATTAGATAAATAAGAATCAGGAAATAAATAATCATATGAACAATTTGTGTGAAAAGTAAAAATAAACCAATCATTGGGATATTTCAAAATCACCTTTTTAAAATTGCTGCCAAAATGCCACCAATTTTTTTTTCTCCTTTTTACTTTTTATAATGATCCATTTTATTTAATAATGTCAACAAGGTTACACATTCTTGCTGATAAGCTAGCTAGGCTGGGTTGCATCTTTGGATTATTGCTCAACATCAAAGTGAAGAGTTCAATTTTATTTTCATTTCCACATATAGGCCCATCTTGAATTCAGGAAAACAAAATGTCCTTCTTCATGTACCACCGTGCAATATAGAACATTCATTAAGTACATGTGCAAAACAGTAATAAATGCAAAGAACAAAATAACTGTAGACATAAACTAAAAACTTAATATTAAGATGGTAATATCTTTTTAGGGAAGAAACTGCTGCTGCAGGGCAGAGTAGGGGAGTCTCTGATGCTCCCATACCTCAGTGTCATTGGGAAAATGCCATTAGAAAAACATAAAGGTACCATAAACCCTTCAACACCTTAAGATCTTGTTGGAACATCCTAAAGACAGTGGCCCACCTCAGATGAAAAATGGAATAGTGGATGACATCATGATGACGTTGCTTGTGACAGCTGTGTGGAACAAAACATTGGTGAAAAGGAGAGGACTCTGGACAGGAGGCTGAGTGAACATCCGAAAAGAATAACATCGGCTGACGATGGACGGCTGAAGAGTGTTCATGGAGGACTTCTACATCTGACACCAGGAACCATTTTTACACAGCTAGTTGTAATCCAGTGAATTAGGTTCAACAATTTAATAACATCACTAAACCTGGGTTTAATCCACTGGAAGACCATGGGCTGTGATTCAAAGCTTTGAAAAACCTAGTAACCAGACCCTAGTTGAGATTGTTTTGTCACTTACTGGATGCATGTTAAAATTTTCAAATGGAGCTTTATATTTGATCAAACTAAATTGCTGGGGTGTTTCTTTTATTGTGTTCCACTCTTGGAGAAAAAGATTCACACTGGTTGCATGTACTTAACTGTAAATGCCATAAAACCAACATTTAATTGCTCTGTTAACAGCTTGTTTGTGCCCCAAGGACCCCAAGAGTTGTCTTTAAATAGTGCACAGGCCAAACAAAACAGCTTGAAATCCTTCAAACAGCTTAAAACAGTGTGATTTATTAGAATCTCTTTAGGAAAATTAGAAATAAGCAAATAATTTCAGTTGATCTTCTAATCCTTTTTAGATTAGCAGTGAATCGATTTGGCTGTTGGTAAATCAAAACTTCACGAGTGTAAATCAGTGGTATAAAAGGCCGGGTAATGATGCAGAATAAATCCTTATCTGCTTCAGAAGTGACTACTCCATCTATTCATGTCCTCTCCTGCACTGCTAACAAACTTTCAAATGTCTGCCTCACATAATTAGACCCGTTTGTCGGTTTGGCCCCCACAGAGAGGGATGAAACAATCCCAAACATTAACCCAGGCCCTGACCCTGCAGTTTGTCAAGAAGATGAACGTCTGGGTCTGGAGGGAAAGAGGGAGAGAGAGAGAAAAAAAAAAAACAGCATTCCATTTCCCGTAAACCAGGAAGGGGGAGGGAGGGGGATTTTGGGAAGTTTGATGAGTCATCACTTTTTCTTTTCTACCAGTGCTCCCCCCTTTTGGCATCTCACTGAGGAGCTTGAATACCTCCAGGGCACATGGCCATGTCATGCTTTCAATGGACCCATTCCAGTTTTGACAAGTGTCTCACACTAAACGTTAATACCAGTCTTGCAGCTGTCTGCATGGCTGTTAGCATCATGAGCTCTCTTTTCTGGCACAGACAGATCCTTGACACCCGAGGAGATAACAAGTTAAGACTTATTGCATGAAAAAACATACGCAAGCAACAACTTGAACCACTACCGGATTACACCCTCAGTTTGTCACTCAGGTTTGTTCTTGTGAGTGTGTTAAACAGTCTCAAGTGATCAGGTCAAATACAGTGGGTAAGATGAGTCAGTAGATATCTGCTGAATTTATAACTTGCTAACTTCATCTTGTGTGACAGAGACTTGCTGATAAATGGCTGTAAAATGATGACAGTGCTCAAATATAGGAGCTTTTGCAGCATTTTTAGGAGCACCCTGTAATGGGAAATGATTAAATTTGCATAGGCAGAACCACAGATTTTATTGCTCTATTTTCTTCTACTATTTTTATGTCAGCTCTTTTGTGTGCCCACTCATCCATCTTTAAAACACTCTGTTCCACTAACTGATTATCAACATCATTTTGTGGTTAAGGACTCTCCCCAGTAGGCCCCCTGCACACCACACAATTACACCCTCAAACCTTCTATCAGTGGCCATTTAGCTCCAGGGGTCAAGCTCCTCTCTCTCCACTGTTCAGGGTTACACACAGGAACACACAGGAACACACACACACACACACACACACACACACACACACACACACACACACACAGAGGATATTTATCACGCTTTAATGACAGACTTCACAAGGGATGATGTCACCGGCCGCCACACAACAACGAACAACAAAAAGGCGGTCATTCCACTCTCCACTCAGTTGGACCACTGTGACCCTGCTTGATTGATAGGCTTCAGTCTTACTGGGCTCATTGTGCTAGTGCGGCCGTTGTGGTATGTGGCACATTAGGCCTCAATGCTGCTGCTGCTGCTGCTGCTGTTGCTTCTGATGACTAAGAGTGAGTAATCAAAACAGTCGTAGAAACCAGCCTGCTCGACAAAGATGGCTGTTACCAATAAAATGTCATTGAGCACTTGATTTAAAGGCAGTGTTTGCTCTTGTGGACAACCATCTAAAGCCTTCATCAGCTGTGGTAGATGGTCAGTCTGTTTGTGTTGTGTAAGTGCAATTAGTTGAAGGAAGTAAATGTACACAGTTAAATATGTGGCTCAGCGTATGTGTGTACTCCATGTTAGCTAGGTTTGATGCCATATAGACCTTATTTATTCTGTGCCATCTATCACCCCCCCCCACCACCACCACCACCACCACCACACTCCCCTCTCACCATTTCCTCCCAGTGTATAAGCTTCACTAATATTACAATAAACAATAATAAAAATCCCCTTTAAACACAAATCTTATCCAAAAGACATCACTTTTCTCATCACTAAAAGTGAAAAATTAGATTTATGTCAGTGGAAAAAGGCTTAAAATAACTCACAACGGGTTCATTAACTCACACAAAAACACTCATATACATGCATATACATGCAGGCACACTCACAGTCAAATACGCATATACACAGTACAGTATGTTTTATGTTAAAATTCGGTTCTGAAGTTGGCATACACAAGCTACTTTCATTTTTACAGTAAAGGTAAACAACTTTAACAGCATTTCGCTGAATGAGTTGCCTTATGCCACAAACACACATATTTAACAAATACACTCATCAAAAAGGTTCAGTTGAAATATATAAAACCCCCATTACACTTTACCACGATTTATGAAAAAGAACATTCAATACTTCTCCTGGTTGTGGTTTTACTTCAAATGAGTGCTTTGCTAGCTGACTCACTGGCTGAAGTACAGTGGATTTCAACTATCACTTTGGCCTGTTCATCTTAAATGCTGTGAAAAAATGGAGATAGTGAAGGGGAATAGAGAGGGGAAGAGATGGAGATCTGGAAGCTATTAGAAGCTGGCAGCCGTGGCTTCAAGGGGCTGATTCAGAAAAAAAACGAGCGGCAGAAAGAGGGAGGGAGGGTGCGGTACATGATTGCCATAATGGATTTAATATCTGTGCATGTGTAGGTCATTAATGTAGAGCCTTGAGATGTCACAGCAGGGAATATGGAGAATGTTAAAAGTCATTTTCTAAGAAGTCTTCTTTTTACAAATCCTATTGCTCTGCCTGCATTTCCTCCAGAGAGCAATATAGCCTTATCTGGCTGTTTATCGATCCTCCTGAATCAGTTACATGTCTTTTTCTTGCTTACTTCCTTTTTTGGTAAGTGTGCAGCTACCACACACACACACACACACACACACACACACACACACACACACACACACACACACACACACAAACTCTATCTATCAACCACTCACCTCCTTACCCTAAATCTACTTATAGAGTTATATGTCAATCAAAACATTCCCCCAAAAACAGCTCAAATTATGCCTTTACCAAACCAAATGGTTTTAAAGTCCAAAAGCACTTTTATCATTGCCAAATGTAATGTAATATCAAGATTTTTGGTAGTTTCAGGCAGAGGAATTGAAACAGGTTTGCCATAAATAGATAGCAGACAGATTCCAGACAAACAGTTCCAACTCTCCCATATTCTGCTCAAAAAGCCCATGGAGAGGCCCCTCATATGAGACAGGGGCCACATTGAGACTGTGAGAATGTGGGTTTTCACCTGTGACTCATCTACACGAATCACAAGGATGAGGATCATACGAGTCACTCAAAGACTCAGACATAATAATGTGTACAACAAGTTGATGCCATGCCATATACAATTAAGCAAAAAGAGCAAAATACAAACATACTCACTAAAAGTGTCCATATTTATACTTTTTTTTTCGAGTGATGGCAGCATTTTGTATGAAGGGCGGTGACATTCAATGATTGATGACCATGTAAGGTAGAAAGTGTTACTTCCCCTGATGCTCCATGGGGGATTTCTCCTTCTGTCATAGACTTGCCCTTATAAACCCACAACAGCACAAACACTCACAAGACAGATACACACATACAAACTCACACACGTTAGTGTATTTGAGATTTCTATCTTTGTCACTATCTCAATGGACCCATAAGCACTCTTTATTTATTGTAAATATTAATTACACTCTCTGTAATTCACTGTCTACTTACAGAAGTGGAAATAAGGAATGTGAAATAAACCTTATTGTCTTGGATTAAAGAGGCAAGTAAGCAGCATTGTTGAGTAGGGACAAAATGACAAGCTGGGTCTGTCCCTCTGTCTGTATCTAGATTTCATATACTCACTCCTAAACCCCTCTCTGCATGGCTGATTTTCACGCCATACACAGAGGGGTTATGCCAGTCAAATCAAGTGCTTCCAGTCTCTCTGCTCTTCCCCTTACCTCTTTCTTTTCATGTTGTGCCTCTCCTTCTTTTAACATCTTTGGTGGTCTGACATCATCACTGTGGTGGTCTGATACCCGTGTGGCCCTCCAGGTCAACAGGGGGACCACAGACACTGATTGGATCAGAGAACACATGAACATGAACCAGGGTTTTCACCTAGCTTGAATACCGTTGTTGGCTAAGCAGAGTAGTGCTGCTTGTAAGTACTCTCGTGGACTTGAAATGAAGATCATTCAAAGAGCCATAGTGTTAGTAGTACAGATGTGTGTGCTCAACATTACTGCCAACAGAGCATACCACATGTTTCTAGAATGATTAAGGCAATTTGAACCACTGATTTCAGCTCATGCACATACAGTGTAAAAAACAAATTGCACTTGAATCTTGCTTGAGATAATTAATCTTGCATTAATGAAAATTAGTCAGGACTGATTTTAAAAACTTACCATGTTGATCTGTCCTAGTGATTGTTCTAAAATCTGACTCTGTTTCAGCAGTGGTTGTAATGCTAGAAAATCTATTATTTCTGACAGCAAAGCTTGAAGATTGCTTGCTTTTTGGCAATGTTTTATAAACCCTTTCAGTGGTTAGGTTTAGGCAACAAAAGCTCTTTGGTTTCAGTAAACACACAGTCAGCTGCAATCCTGTTTGTAAAAGGGCCAAATGACAGAGGTGCAGAAGTGCCATTCAGATCTATCTGTATCTTTCACAAAATTTCTGTATTTGGATTTATACTAGAATTCTTAATTTTCTGTGCTTACTTGTCTTCTGTAACAATTTACTCTCCTAATACATACAGTATATGTATAAATTCCTCTGCAACAAAATATACACAATGAGGTTGGGTATATACCAGCAGGAGGCCCTGATGAATGCAAAATTGATCTGAAGTTTCTATGATAAAAATGTAAAAGCTCCTCACAAAATTTGAATATCATCCTCAGGGTCTCCTTACTCCATTCACTGTTCGACTCTTAAGAGAAGTTGGGTAGGGGGGCTGACATCTATCTCATGGGTTAATTGTTTTGACGCTGATGCTGGAGCTTAATACAGAAATATATCACTTCCCTTTTGGATAATCATTAGAAGACTTTGTCATGGAATTTATCCAAGAATAACTGTTATAGTCAGACCCACCCATGAGCTTTGCATGTTGAGGAGCATGACTTTGTGCTTTTAGATGATGTGTGGTGTGGTTTATCATCGTTTTTGGTCGTCACTGTCTTTTTTTCATCAAAATTGTTTTCAGATTAGTTAAAAGAAATTGTGAAATGGATGCATACATGTACACTCACACATTAGACATACTGTGAGCTAGCATGTTAACCACAACTAGTGAACAAGTAAACTGGAGGTTATTTATAAAAAAAACTAAATGGATAAATTCACTCTCATTTTTCTTTACAGGTTTTAAGGTCAATCAGTACATTTTCAAGGTCTGATTAAGAAATAGGGTATAAAAAAGAATTACAGTGAACTATATGACTACACGTTCAACACACCTCCAATGGAAAATGTGCCAGTGGCAGCCTCATGATTCACATTAGGAAGTCATTCTCATTCTTATCATTTTATTTCTTTATGGAATGTGTTATGTTCTTAACAAAGTTTGCAATGTGTTTCTTATACAGTCTTGTTGAAATTTTTGGCACCCTTTAATTTTAAATACAAAATTTTGAATATCATCTGAAATAAATGCAAAGTAAACTATTATGTATAATCAAAGTCTTTTAATAAAATACCAAAAGTGACTGAACAACAACAATAACAAAAACAAAAAAGCTTTCATTTAGCAAAATAAAATACAGACATAAAATGTCAGCTTGACACAATTACTGGCACCCTTCTGATGAATTTAAATTTGTTCCTGAATAAAATAAATAACAAATAAGACTCATCTGTACTTATTTTGAAGCATTAACATGACCTGATATAACCTATGAATGTTGTTTTTTCGGCAAAAAAAGGGTCTGATTTTTGCGATTTTCCAGTGCCGGGGCTGTAGATCTCCTCTCTTGGTAATTTGCACAAACCTGAATGTAGTGAGGTCACGGCTTCCTTGGTTTGTGGTTTATGAGAGGATTGAGCAACATCGTTCATTGACGTACACAACTTAAACTTGATGACTCCACTTCTGAAAACTCTATACAGTGTGTCTCAAGTTCGGCAGTGTCTTGAATTGGAAAATAATTCCAGATAATCATAACACTGCTGTAAGGAATGTTGCATCAGCTGAACACCACAGACAGATAACTGCACAGGAAACAAAATGAACACTGGGAGAAAAAAATAATGTGAACTTGTTCACAATATAATGATCTGCAATAAATGTGAAGCTTTTTATTGATGTAGTGACAGAGAGGTGTTCAAGGCTAACATATAGCCATGCTAGCAGCATGGCTTTAGGAATGGTAATGTTGGTCATTCATGGTCCACCAATTTGGTCCTGACTGAAATATCTCAAAGACTATTGGTTGGATTGCCACAAAATGTGGTACAGACATACCTGTTCCCCCTCAAGATGAATTGTGACAACTTTGGCTACCCCCTGACTTTTCCACTTGCACTACCATCAGGTCAAACATTTATTTTTTTTTAAATACTTGGTTTATGACCAAATACAAAACTAATGACAAGCTCAACTGTACTTGGTTGTTTAGTGCTGATTACTTTATGTTGTGAGTATGGTAAATATTCATCAGCATGTTAGCATTATAGACACTCAGGGTCAGGTTGTGCTTGAAAACTAGTAGCACGTATGATGTGCTGTCTGATCACCACACCTGAAATTGAGGTGTGAAGAGATGCAATATTGTTTAAATATGGGGATAGAGGTGTACATTTACAGACTCAGTCTCTTACAGTCTCTCCTGGAAGGTATTCATGACGTTGCATTCAATTGTTCCCATAGCAAATGAAAAGAGAGAGCTTGAGAGAGTAGTTATAACCCAGTTTACAGTACTTTTTCTCCTCTGAACAGCTGGCCACAGCTGGCATGACAGATACTGATGGTCACTGCCTCATATCTCTCGTTGGGAAGTTGTTGAGGCAGGGGGTTTCTGAAGCTGTTTGACCATCCAATAAGCAGTTAAGTCAGAGCATACTGGCAACCTAATCTTGCTGAAGCTGTAGTTTGTGATGAAATTGCATTAGGTTGGATTAAATTGTGGTGTGTTTCATGTATTTTGTTTAAAACCCCAGTACATAATTTAAATCAATTTGCACAAAACTGCAGACCAGTATGCACTGCTGCTCTTTGACAGCGTTTGACCATTTTTTTTTTTAAAAGTCATTGTCAAAAAAGGGTATTTGCCAAGACAAGGAAAAAAATACAGGAGCTGTTTGCCTGTTTCATTAGAGGTACCACACTCTGTACAGTTCCCAAAGACAAGAAAACAAATGCACCTGACTGAAGAATAACTGATAGTCTTTTGTGTCACAGGTAAAGTTTATTCTGTTAAAGGACTAAAAAACAATAAATGATATGGAAATATGAAATATGAGATCAGATTCAAATTGTATTTGGCATCCAAGTCCGTACTATCGGATTCCACACGTTATTTGTTCTCCCTGAATATGTGTGTGTGTGTGTGTGTGTGTGTGTGTATGTGTGTGTGTGTGTGTGTGTGTGTGTGTGTGTGTATGTGTGTGTGTATGTGTGTGCTCAACCATAAAAAGCTCTAAGGTGGGTAACTCTTGATTCCCATTTGTTTATTATGGCAAAAGATCAAAGTCAGGCGGTCTTAAAATTAGCTCAGAGAGATTTGTATTTTATGTCATCGCTGAGTAAAGATCCTAAGAAGCTAACGAGTTCTTAAATGCTAATCCAGAAACCAGACTTTCCACTTCATAACAGCATTTTAACAGGTGAGCGTCAGCCTCCATGAAACTAATACTCACAAAGAGCCTTTGCAGTAGCACAGTGAATACTAATGTAATGATTTGGGCTTCATCCTGTTAATTTATATGGATAAGTGATCAAAATTCACATTCTGAGGGAGATGAGAGGCCCATGAAGGGAAAGCTATTCTCAGTGACAGAATCGGATTATGTGACGATCCACATGCAATCACTTTATGCCCAGGGAGAAAATAGAGGTGGAAGAGAGATGGCAGAGAAGAGACAGAGGGATGAGAGATGAGAAGGAGGTGTGGGGGTGGAAGAGGAAGATAGAGATTGAGAGGAGAGCGATGGGAGAAAGAAATAGCAGGGTTGCCAGGACTCCAAAGCTTGTCTGTCATTCTGTGCGTCAGTCAGCCTATTCCCAGGCTTACTGCAGGTAAAGTATCTGTGCAAATGGGACTATACATACACATGCATGCATGTACGGAACATATATTTTCTCCCTCTATCAACGAAGTTGGAAGCTGGAAATATCCCTTTTTGGCCTCGGTCACAGTCAAATTAGATTCCACCACCACAGCAACCTTTTTCCCTCCACGTTTTTCTCTCTCTTCTTACCTCACTCATGCTCTCTGTCACACTGTAGCACTGCAGACCTTCTGGCTGTTTCCCTGGCAACAGCTGCTTCCTGTTTGTCTGTCTGTGTTGCCATGGAGGAAGGGCAGGGGTGATGGCAGCGGCGGTGGCGGCGGATGGTTCACTAATGAAAACAAAGTTGAAGTGGACATTCAGGCTCACTTGTCTGACCTCCGTGATGCTACAGCTGGTTGACATTTCTTAGAATACTAACGGCAAACAGGAGCAGCCCTCAGGCCCCAGTAAAAACTATTACTGTCCATTCTGAGGAGTGATTAACACTTTCAGGGGGGAGCAGTAATATCCGAACACTCATTCCCTTATGGTGTTTAACATCCACCCTGTGAACTGTGTGATACTACAGCCTGACTTTTGCTCTATATCATCATAATCTGATTGCATGCTAGGCCCTACCCCACTGAGTTAGTGTCGCTATGTCTGACAAATTTCCTGCTCTGCATATACAGTTAGGAAACAAATTAAAGGAAACCCTGAAAAATGAGTGTAGAAACCAGATGACAATGCCCCAGTTTATAGGGCACGAGGGATCACTGAGTTGCTTGATGAGTATGAAAATACTTTGAATCTTATGCTATGGCCATTGCAGTCACAACACATCGACCCTATTGAACACCAGTCGGAGACTTTGGAGTGACATGTTAGATAGTGATCTCAACCATCATCATCACATGTTTAGGGAATATCTTTTGTAAGAATGGTGTTCATCCCTGTAGTAAAGGTCAGAGACAGCTCATGGTGGCCAGACACGTCAGTGAGACACTTTATGTTGGTTTTTCCTTTTATTTGTCACCTGTATGTATGTACAGTTAGGTACACAAGTATTTGGACGGTGACACAACTTTGGTAATTTGCCTATGTACACTACCACAGTGGTTTTAAAACAAACGAAATCAAGGTTTGATTGAAGTGCTGAATTTCAGCTTTGAGTAAAGGGGTTTCACGAATACTTACATTAACCATTTAGGAATTACAGCCATTGTTATACATAGTCTCTGATTTTAGGAGTTTCATAAAGTAATTGGACAATTGACAATTGACAATTGATCAGTGTTATGCATCTTACTCATGTGTGGACTGTGCCCTTGTTATTTCATGAAAAATTAAGCAACTGTTCCAACTCTTGACTTTGTATTTAGTAGCTATTCATGGCAACTCTTAATGTACTGTCCAATGACGTGTTGATGTAAATGAGGGAGGCCATCATCAGGCTGAAAAAACAGAGCAAACCTATTAAACGGATGGGAGAAACTTTAGGAGCGGCCAAATCAACAATTTGGTAAATTCTTAACACCAACACCAAAAGGCCTGGAAGACCATGGAAGACCATTACATGATGATCATAGAAATCATTCCTTGGTGAAGAAAAACCCTTCACACCATCAAGCAAGGTTAAGAACATACTCGGGGAGGTAAGTGTATCATTGTCAAAGTCTCGATCAAGAGATTACATTCATGAATGTAAATAAAGAGGGTTTATCACAAGGTACAAACCAGAGGTAACACTCAAGAACAGAAAGGCCAGATTAGACTTCCTCAAAAAAATTAAAAAATAAAAAAGCCTACCCAGTTATGAAACAAGATTCTTTTGACAGATGAGACCAATATTAACGTTTACAAGAAAGATGTGAAAAGAAGAGTATGCAGAAGGAAAAGACTGGCTCATGAGCCAAAGCCACCACATCATCTGTCAAACATGATGGGCCAGTGTTATGGCAGGAGCATGTATGGCTGCCAATGGAACTGGGTCACTGGTGTTTATTGATTATGTGACTGCTGATAGAAGCAACAGGATGAATTCGGAAGTGTCTAGGACTCTACTATCTGCTCAGATTCATCCACATTCTTCAAAACTGATAGTACAGATGGATGATGACCACATAACATACTGTGAAAGCAAACGAAGAGCTTCACAAGGCGAAGAAATGGAATATTTTTCAATTGTCAAGTCTGTCACCTGACTTTAATCCAATTGAGCAGGCTTTTCACTTACTGAAGACCAAACTGAGAGCAGAAAGGCCCACAACAAGCAGAAACTGAAGCAGCTGTTTTAAAGGCCTTAAAAAGCATCTCAAGGGAGGAAACTCAGTATCTGGTGATGTCCATGGGTTTCAGACCTCAGGCCGCAATCTTGATTTGTTTGTTTCACATCCAATGTGTTGGTTTACAAAGGATAAATTACGAAATTGTGTCGCTTTCCAAATACTTATAAACCTGAATGTAGCTTACAGTGAAAAACAAGGGCCAATATACAACTCTTAATTCTCAATAGTGTTTGAAACAATGGGTCGTCAGTTTCACTCATGAGTGAAAAAAAACAGTCACTTCTTGTTTCATGTCTTGTTGGAATTTGTAGGTTGTTATGACATAGAACAGTCAAGCTCAAGTTGACTTTTGAATGTTTTCAGCTGATTCATTTTGAGACGAGAGTCCTGTAAAAGTGTGCTCTTGATGGCTACATACATGATTTAATGCTAATAGAGTGAGGCTGAAGTTTTCTGCCCCAGGCAAAAAGTTATCCTTGTCACTGGGTGATGGAAATAAGGAGCAGCACTGTAGCACTGAGGAATACAGTTTAACTGTTTTTTCAATAAAAATTTAATCCAAATTTTACTCACTGTAACATAGCTCATGCGTGGCTGGATAATGTATAATAGTTGTTAGATTTATGATTTAATGTTTGTATTTATAAATAGGATGCTTAAATAAAACAAGAGAATAGGATTTGATGATGAGAAATAAACAGTGGGTTTGACAAACCTAATGCTATCTAACAGAGTTACAGGAGAGTAAGAGGAGGATGACAGAGCTGCTCTCATTACTCTAAGTTGTGATATAAAAACATTTTAGGTCTCACAGAGTAGACTTTCTATTCCTAAACAGGTATATTACACATGGTGATGTAACCTGTCACTCAATATAACACGTCCCCTGCCTTAACTACCATAGGTAATAAGATTGTTAGCCATGCATGCCAGCATTAGAAGACAAACACACTGCTTACCCTTAAGTGCTTGTGTTTTTGGTTTTGGAAAGGTGATGACTACAGCCCCTTGCACACTGTCAAAATGTGGAGAAACCCAAGGCTTCACAGACCTGCCGTGCCTAGTTATGAAGGTTAAGCAATAACTGGACAGTTGCTGGAGGGATTTAGTGAACTGTCAATTGTTGTGTGAATCTGAGTGCGTCATACTTTTCACAGATCTAAAGACTGTCCCTGCAGTGTAGAAAGAGGATGTGTCTTAAATTTTAACCATATCACCTGATTAGTAATCAACTCACCCCACCTAAACCCCATCTTTAACATATTATTCTATAACTGATGACTAATTAAAGGGTGGGAGTTTGAGGTTTTGCCTTTCAATAATAAACAACAAAAATTCTATTGTGCACTTCTAAATAAACCTGCCTGTTTTCCAGTGTGCTACATTAGCTGTAAATAATCTTCCATTTAGTAATGATGTACTAACATTGTCCAGTTTCATATAGCCCACACAGATGACCAGCATAAGTAATAATTTTTGGCATGTGTGCTCTGTAAACACTGATGTGGGCACCACTGACCTGTGAATTTAAGTAGCTCATTGCAGTGAGGCAGGTCAGCACAAGTCAGCTGGTGCAAATTAGACCCCAGAGTTTCTGTAAGAACATAGACCCCCTCTGTAATTATTGGTTATGTTAGACTAGAGCAGAGGATTAAATGATACAGAGTTGCATAATCAAGCATGATGTATGAACACTGCACATTTCTCGTCAATCATGGTTTTAATCTCCTAAATGTACATTTGCTTTCACTTAGATACTCTTCACTGAGACAGACTAAATCACAGCAGATTTCTCAACCTGAATTCGGCTTTAGAGTTTATTCAGTTATTGCAGCTATGTTGTCTTTATCCAGCTGGAATTTGGCTTAACAACCTAATTTGGTGGAAACAGTCATCACAGAGTTGCAACATCTGCATCATATGATGTATTTAATTTCTCATCTTTCAAAGAAAAACATCTTGTAATTTTCATTTCTGAAAATGGGAATGTCAGCATTAGTGGATCATTTCTTCTTGCACATTTGAAGATACATTTTTTTTCAGTCTGTGTTTTCATTGCCACTTGTAAATTACTTTTATCTATGTGAGTGTCTGAAGCTAACAGTCTTTTATTACAGATGAATGCTTTGAAGTAATTGTGTCTTTGTAAAACCAAAATGACACCTTGCATATTTGTCTAAGGATGCCAGACGTAGCTGAGTGCTGCTTCTCTCACAAACAGTGTTTGAAAAATGCCTGGAATGACATCAAAACTTTGCTCCTGAGGCATTTGTTTAAAGAGGAGCTCTTTGTCAAAACTGACCGTAGTGTTTTGCCAAGATTTGGGGGTTATACCTGTTTCTTACAAGAAAAGAGCCTCTAATCGAGAAACTTCTCAAGTTCACAGGTACAACACATGGTAAATAGAGTATATGGGGCAAGTATCTTGTTTCATAGCAGCCTGTTTCCCTCCCATCTTGAACAATGTCAGAAGATAAAAGAGGGAACAAAGCAGAAAGAGAGTAGGAAACACAGAGCGACTTCAAAGCAGGAGAGGAATTTCTTTATACATGGTTCTCCAAAGACCACATCAAACACAAGGGGAGGCAAGGAGGGGGGGGCTGGGTTTGGTTCATGTGTATGCATGTACTTGAATGTGTGTCAGCATGTGTGCATGTGTGTGTGCATTATTACATGGCAGAGAGTAGCAGAGATGCATCTAGGCTATACTGCTCCAGCCAAAGTGTGGAGAAAAAAGGAAAAAGAGGTTGTCAGCTCTGATAAAGAGCTTGGAGTATGTGTGTGTTTCTCCTTGTCCTGGGAGGCCTCTTCAGCACCCAGAGAGCACTTCAGCACAGTGGCTGCCAAGAGACGATCAGAGGGTGGCCCCACAACCCACACACACGCTCACGCATACTCACCCTGCTGCATCAGCGCTCCCATCATGTAAGTGCACACTTACGCACATGCACACACATACACGGACACATCAAACCACACACTTCATGCACTTTTATTGTGTATAAAACAGAGTGGATATTGATTGTTTTAAACAGAGCATTTACGACGCAAATGCTATTCCGAGGGCTTAGAGTACACCCACACGCTGTTTCCCCCATGATGCACACACAGAAGCAATACAAGCACACACACAGAAATGCACAAACAAACAGCAATACATTAAAACAGACATTCCTGACATGCCTGTAAAACCCTCAAGTATCATCTTGCTGGCAACACTATACAATCACCTCCTACTCAATGGTCCTTTGTCCGAAAAAAAACTGTGACCTTTCTTCGTTTTCACAGAGGCCTTGCTATGGAGTCTCAGACCTGGTGTCTCAGGCCTCACTTCTTAAAAGTGGCACCAGCAGAAAAATAAAAAACACTTCTTAAATGGAAACTGTGTTGGAAAGTTTTCCAGTCTGAGGTCTGTGCTCTGTCTGAACCTGTGGCTCCCTCCTTCCTTCCTTTCTTTTCATGGGGTTCTTCCTATTTCTCTGTTATTCTGGCTTTTGGGCAGACGAGCCATTGTAGGCCTTATCCTTCCTGTCAGCCATCTCGCATTGGGTCTCTGCCCATTCCTACCTGTCTGCCTGCCTGTCTCAGTTACTGCCTGTCTGTTTTGTTTTGTGTTTGTTTCTTCCTTTGTTTCTTCCTGCTCTCTGGTAATGGTCACAGTGATGTCATGGTGATGCCTCTAACTATTTTATTCTAAGTGATTAAACAGCTGTTGCTCATTTGATGTCTGTGAATATTTAGATTTTAGGCTAAGATTCTACAGCCATGCTACCAGATTACTGCCTTCAAACTATAGTGTTAGTTAGTTAGTTGGTTAGTTGGGCCAAGATGGGGCCAATACTGCAGTCAAAAAAGACGCAAATATTGCAACCAATACTAATAGAGTTTATGTACAGTTTCCCTCTTGCTGCCACATGCAAGCTGGGGGCTGACAAGTATCTGACAGGCTTTAGATAACATCCCTTCATTACGAGACACTATGCAAGCTGAGTGAGTTTACCAACTTGTGTGAAAGAGTCAGTACTAATGTGATTAAGTCTGATGCTCCAGATGATTTGCTTCGGGACATTGTTCTGTTCGGATATCCTTCAACTGATGCACGGATGTGGGTGGATGGCTAATGCTAGCCTGCAAGGGAGGAGGGAGGAAGATGAAGAAGTGGAAATAGAAGAGGCACCTGCTGGGTCCACATGGCTTTGAATAGCCCAGTATATATATATATATATATATATATGTATATATATATATATATATATATACATATATATATATATATATATATATATACAATATTATTGGATTAATGTTAGTGTAATGCTTTAAAGTACTGCCTTCAAACTATAGTGTCGTACAGCTGTGATAAACTAGTAGGAGTTGGAAAGGCTGACCTGCGGAAAATGAGACGTTAATAATCTGTACAATTGTATGTCCTTTGATGGCAGTGGTGGTTCGAAGAGCCTATCACAGACACAATCGGATCATACGTTGGGGTTTACGTTTATCATTTACAGTAACAGACACAAACATGAATACTCAAAAACACACACGACCACAGGATGCGATCAGAATTCAAACTTCCTTTCTGCCCCCTCAACATCCTGTGTGAAAACCTTGCCACCACAGCAGCAAAGGAAGTCGTGTCTGTACGGAAGGACACAGTGGTTAGTTGGGCCAAGATGGGGCCAATACTGCAGTCAAAAAAGACGCAAATATTGCATCCAATACTAATAGAGTTTATGTTCAATACAGTTTCCCTCTCACTGCCACATGCAAGCTGGGGGCTGACAAGTATCTGACAGGCTTTAGATAACATCCCTTCATTACAAGACACTATGCAAGCTGAGTGAGTTTACCAACTTGTGTGAAAGAGTCAGTACTAATGTGATTAGGTCTAATGCTCCAGATGATTTGCTTCAGGACATTGTTCTGTTCTGATATCCTTCAACTGATGCACGGATGTGGGTGGATGGCTAATGCTAGCCTGCAAGGAAGGAGGGAGGAAGATGAAGAAGTGGAAGTAGAAGAGGCACCTGCTGGGTCCACATGGCTTTGAATAGCCCAATCTAAGTGGCTGCACTCACGCATGCATCAGTCTGAAGTGCTGCTCCTGCTGTGAGCAAATGTGGTTGTGAGCAAATAGTGCCTCTGATCAAGGCTATTAGCAAGGTGGTTTGTGTTATCCAGGGGGTAGACAAGAGATAGTGAGCAAGATTTTTTATTTTGAAGGAGTTGAAGCACAGGTGCATGTTGTAAAGAGGGATAGTTAAGGGTGAGATTGAGATGGAGAAGGAAAAAAAAATTAAGTACACAGAGAGGTGGGGCAAGGTAGAAAAAAAACAACTACAAAAAACAACAGAAAGGGGAGCATAGATATTTGCCAACATTTTGAAAATCATTCCTTTCTATAATATCTGTGAATAGCAATAATGGTATGATTAAGATTTGAAAAAAAATTGTTGTGATGCTAAATAAATTATGGCTAAGGTATATTTGAAGATAGGCAGATTAAAGCCCTCGTTAAACCTGAAATGATCTTGTACATTTGGTTCTTTGGCCTCTGAATGCTCTCCTATGGTCACGAAATAGTCAATAATTCTGTCTGTCTGTTGTTTTGGTGCTGGGCAGGAACTGTACAGTGGGTTTTTAGAACTTTCCACAGCTACCAAAAAGTGAGTTTAAAAAAAAAGGTTAAAGTGGGGAAAGTGAATCAAAACAGTAACACTGTGGGCTGTAAAATCAAAACTAAGCTTAAAGACATGACAAAAGTCTGTATAGCTGGGAGAAATCATCAAGAATCTTAACTCAAGTGACATTTTGTGCCCTTCTGTTCAGTCTAGGTGTGTCTGTGGTCCATCCAAGTACCCCTGTGGTTAGCTAAAGTGCCAGTCAGTAACCTTGCGCACTGTGGGGCGGGTCCCTCTGTCAATTTGCCATCCGACCCTTAGATGGTCTGTGCAAACCAATGATTTAGTGATCTTTACTGTCCTGTGTATGTGCCCCACTTGTCTTTTTGTGATGTCTCTTTCCTACTATTTTCTTTACGTGCTGAAGTGCCAGCAGTGGAAATATATTAATAACCATCACTTCCTGTGCACCAGGGGTTTTTTTTTCCTACAAAAACAACAGCGTATGTAGGCCTGTGAAGTTTCATAAACTGGTTGATGGTTAAGTCAGTTAATATTAGTTGATGATATAGATATCTATTCCAATGAAAATCATAGTCAGTTGTCTGTCATTGTATGAACATTTCCAAATCAGCTCTTACTATTTCTATAATATAGAAGTATGAGTGTACAGTATTATTTGTGTATGAGGAAAAAGCCACAGACAGGGGAGACAACCATAGTGTGAGAGTATGTATGCACATGTGAGTTTTCAATTTACTCAGCAGAGATGGACATCTCTGTGTTAATCTGTCTGCATAAAATCATCTACACACAATGTCTGATGGATAACATCAGTGAGCACAAAGATCTGCTTCTATAATATCACACTTTAATACCAAAATTACTTTTATTTCTCTATTTCAATCCTGAACCACCATACACTTGTCCACATACTCAGGACCAAATGTCATTAGTGTTTATGAGTCAGTTATGAGATTTTGAATACTTGTGATCTTGGCAGAGGTTACAGCCAGATAACAAAAGAAAGTATGACACACACACGCATTTGCACGCACAAACACACACAGTTGGAACAGTGGTCTATGTGTGTAACTGCAAAGGCTAAGCTGAGAAGTCAGTTATCGAGTACTTGTGGTAGGATTAAGATGAAGCCAACGGACTGTGCAGTTACCAGCCAGTTTTGCACTTAAAGTTTCTTTTACATCTGACACCAAAACTCCTTTACCATTGGGTGTTGTAAATAGATGAATGAAGGTCCACTAAAACAGTCAATTTCACCGCACTGTCATCTCAGAACGCCAATGGGGTGAGAGTACAACTCTTGTTATTACTCACAGTAGAAGAGAAAGTTGACGACTCCCCACTGCTGCTTTGTTTTTTACGAGTGAATCTTGTAATTGCCACTTCAAAATGAAATGCATGCATACTGCATGCTTGTAAAATGTTAAATAAAATGAGAGAGGCTTCGATACAAGTACAGATTGAGTTTGTAATTTGCATCTGTCTCTCAAGAAGGGATCATAGTTGTAATCATACTGTAATGCCTAAAATCCACAGTGTGACCCAGAACTAGAATAAGTAAGAGCAGCAATGGATTCTGATTTTTCACCATGTGAAACAAGAATTTTAGTCACTTAGTGGGTGAAGGGGGTCAAGCAGCTGAACCTTGTGAAATTACTCTCTGCTATAAGTATCAGTCTATCAGTGAATGTTTGAGAGTGAGGGACTGAAGTGAAAACAGCAGAAGAAGCACATGTGTGTGCCTGTATATGTGTTAGTGCATGTGTGTGTGTGTGCCTGTATATGTGTGTGTTTGTGTGTGTGTTTGTGTATGTGTTTGTGTATGTGTTTGTGTGTGTGTTTGTGTTTGTGTGTGTGTGTGTGTGTGTGTGTGTGTGTGTGTGTGTGTACTCTGCAGGTTGTGGTGTTTTATGTGTGCATATGCAGTGTGAGAAGATTGCTGGGGGGAGACCACCTACACTTCCACCTGCTCTGCTTTTTAAAGGGGCCTCTTCAATCACAAGGCTGGGGTCATTATGGATGCGAGCCTCTAGCTGCCAGGCATTGTTTAGCTATTTCTGTCCTTGCACTTTAAAGTGAAACATTGAGCAAAAGCCCCATTAAAACCTGTTCTTTAAAAGCATAAACTGCCACAACAGGAAATATCAGGTCCTCTACATCAGAGTTTCCCTTTTCTCATGTGAAAAATAAAATCTTCAGTCGTGCTTTCTGAGTCAACATCTCTGAACTATTTGTTCTTTAAGATTGTTCCACTAAGAAATATCTTTCATTATTATTATTATTATTATTATTATTATTGGTCACAAACAGGATTAAACGTGTGCATCTGTGCAAAAATGCAGCATAACAAACTTTTCTTTAATATGCAGGTAAATGTGATAATATATGGATAAATCTCTGACTTTGCCAAGACTGATATGATGATGTGGAATGACAAAACAGTGAACTGTTTGACAGGCACTGTGAAGATGAACCCAAAGTTTCAGAGTGAGATATGAAGCAGGAAGATGTTGTTTGTTCTTGACTTCATGGAAAACTATTTGAAGGCTACTAATGCCACATAAAGGTTTTTTCCCATGTTTTGGTGATTGCATGCAGCTGGTTTATAGTTGATCACGTGTTGTAATACTTGAGAAAGTTTGGTTTGGGCAACCTAAAAAAAGGCAAGCTATACCTCTATATAATACAAATTTTAAGTATTTTCTTAAAGCTGTGACTGTTTCCAAACTTTGCAAAAATCTAGCCAGATACTGTTCACTGTTTAAAACACTAGTAAACAACTCTGCCATGAAGCAATTAAACAGTAATTTGTGACCAAACAAGACTCTTAAATTGCCCAGTGAGAGTCTATATTTGGAGCAGGGCTTCCTAAATGCACTACTTAAGGTAAACTACATTAAATGTGAGGTAATTAACGTACCACATATCAGACCACAAATAGCTAATTGTGCTGCCTGTGGTTGTCTCTACTTGCCCCCACCCAGAAGAACCTGCAGAAGGATCTTTATACTAACCTCTGTGTCCATTCAGCTCAAGATCATTGTTCCATTGCAGAGATACACACACAATAATTGTCAGCTGAGGTGAGATACACAAACATTTCTGATATCAGGCTGAGATGAGGCATGGGGCATTAGGAGTAGTGTGTGTTCCGTACAAGCTGTGTACAAGGTGGTGCACCAGCAAAAGTACATTTACATATGTGAGTAAGAGTGTTAGTTTGACCAAGATTTGAGTGCAGTGTCTGTGTGTGCGTCTGTGTGTGACTGAATAAAATATGTGGGTGTTTGTGGGGGAGTTGGATGATTTTTACAGGCACTGATTCACTCGAGGGCATCTGTGTCCAGGCTTGTTTAAGACATGCCAGGTCCTGGGCGTTGGGATTGTCTCTCAGTTACAGGATCACGCAAACGCTCCCCAAGGCTTAACAGGAGTGCAGACGCAGACAAAGTCAAGAAATATGTGGTCTTTTATGTTGACAGTAAAACCTGTATGTGAGTGTAAGCCCCCAGAAACTGCTGGTGCTGCAAATTTTCTCTGAACTATCTCTAACCTGAGAAAATCCCTGTGGATTCCTGTTACATGGTCCCAAGGGTTTGCACAATAATAAAGTGAGTAATATAACATTTTTGTTATTATTTTGGTTGTGTTGCTGTTTGTTTACATTAATTTTTAAGGGCTGAGGGTTTGTGTGCGTGGCTTGAATCTTACTCACTCTTTACCGACCAGTTACGTCCATCAAGGTCATGACCTTCCCATAACTCAATCCTCCCTGAAGGTATTCCCTTGTCTGGTTTTATCTTCTAGTCTGAAATCCTGGTGTCTAGGACTGAAAAGTTTCCACTGTATTTATTTGGACACTGACTAGGAGGAAAACCAGGAAGTGGACCAGACACTGAAGAAAAGACTCAACACAGACAAAAAAAAAAAAAAACAACTGCTGACCTGCAAAGAGGAAAAGGGAGTTTGAGTGGAGCATATCAGAGCATATGTGATTGTTCACAGACTCACACACACAAACATGCACAGGTTTCTGAAAAAGAAGATTTTATTGGTTATCAAAGTGATGTGGGCTGCACGGAGAGCAGAAAATGTTGGAGCAGCTGCTTTCAAATCTGCATGTGTGGGCAAAAACATCCACAGAAGAAAATCACTGCTAGGGTTGATGATTTATATTATTCTAAGAAGTCCAGATCATGAGCTCAACTGAGGCTGACATGCCAATACTCTTGAGGCATTTTGCTTTAATGAAAGCAAATGCCATGTTTTGACCATGTGGCAGATAAAGAGACAAAAGGAAACACACACATCACAGAGTGGCACGGCTGTCTTACTGAGCCAAACCATAACTGAAAAGACCCACTCAAAGGAAATCTCAAAGTAGCTTGGCAGGGGCCAAGCACAAATTTGTGTAGACTCTGGTGAAGGGGAGGAATTCATGCAGTACTTCATTTGCCACTTCAAGACTGTGAGGTCACAATGTCAGCTATCTACCCTTGTCCCCTGAGACACACAAAGACACACACATATACAATCACACGCACACACACACGTAAAAAAGATCTGTAGCCAATCGCTCTCTCATGCCAAAACACAGGAGAGGAGAGACGACATAGGGAAAAGAAGAGCCATTGAATGGAGCCATTAGACCCAGCCAAACAATGTTGACCTCTGTGCTAACATCAGTGACCCACACTTTTGGCTGAAAAACGTTTTTCTATCACTCCTTCCCTCTCTCTCTCTCTGCAGAACATGGCCCATTGCCTGTGAGTGAGGCTGCCCCCTGAAGCTCAGCTACCTGACTCAGAGCTCCCACAGGCTGTCTCATGGTCACTGAGTATGATGGACATGGGACCTTGCCAAGGAGATCTCAGAGACCTTTTAGATGGTATGGTCATGGACAGCACTGTTCGTGAGACCCTGTTGCTGCCCAACAGGCTTTGTACCCCCCTCATTTTATCAGAAAGAATTGGGCAAGAGGTTGTGACAAGCCCAGAATGGGCTGATGCACATGCTTGTCTCTTACTGCAGAGACAAGTTGTCCTTTCTTTGACTCTAAAATGATCAAGGTTTTAGACTTTGCTTCGGAAACTGCAAAAATGAAAATTTAGTTTAGTTTTAGCATGAATTTCATGCAAAATAACAAAGATTATAGCAAAGTTATCAAAAAAAAATTTCATGTGTCTCCGAATCATGGATGCACAGACTTTCCACTACGTCTCATTTGGACTTCACTGTATTGTGAAATCCCTTGATACACTGCCTTTGGCATTGGTGTAGGCGCAGTTTTTTTCCCTCCAGCTGTCTCCTCAGATAATATTAGTAAGACCTTTTTTTATTCTGCTTTGGCAGTGTTTTGAGTTTTCTGTGTCTATCACTGTGCCTATATAAAGTCTTCTGTTAAGCCTGGTGTTTTTATTGATTTCAGTCCATAAATTTGTCAAACTCACATTAGAATTGTGTTAATAAATCCTTTTTAAAAAAATAACAATAAAATAAAGCACAACTGAAGCTCCCCCACGAGATTATCATTAAATGGGAAGTGGGAAATAAAGTATTAAATTTGTAGTAATTCAACTCATCATTCTGGACTGCATTTTTTACATGGTGAAATTACAGGATGTCGCCTGTAATAGACAACGACATTTAGCAGGACATTTAGCAGTACCTACCTGGGGCTGACATAACAACAGAACATTTGAGGAGCTCTTGCTCTCCTAATGGCTTTATTTTTTTCCATCATCTTATTGGTTCTAAAATATATGTGTTAACATATTTCTGGCTATCAGAGTAAATGGACTGCACTTTTATAGTGCTTTTCTATTCTTATCAAACCACTCAAAGCACTTTACACTATATGCCAAATTCACCCATTAATGCACGCATTCATACTACACTTTTCTATAGATACAGAGCCTTCTATACATACACACACTCACACATATAATACATCAGGGGCAATTTGGGGTAGTTCTTGTCAAGGAAGACACTTTAAAATACAAGGATGGTGGTTCGCTAGAATATTAAACTACAGGAGGACCAATGAACCATGCTAGCAGCAGCTCTGTGGTGAGGTAGCTTTAGTTAGTGGTGCTTAGGCTAAATGCTATCATCAGAATGTTAAAATGCTCACAATGACAATGCTAACATGCTTATGCTTAGCATGTATCATGTGTACCATGTTTAGCCATTTTAGTTTAGCATGAATTTCATGCAAAATAACAAAGATTATAGCAAAGTTATCAAAAAAAAATTTCATGTGTCTCCAAATCATGGATGCACAGACTTTCCACTACGTCTCATTTGGACTTCACTGTATTGTGAAATCCCTTGATACACTGCCTTTGGCATTGGTGTAGGCGCAGTTTTTTTCCCTCCAGCTGTCTCCTCAGATAATATTAGTAAGACCTTTTTTTATTCTGCTTTGGCAGTGTTTTGAGTTTTCTGTGTCTATCACTGTGCCTATATAAAGTCTTCTGTTAAGCCTGGTGTTTTTATTGATTTCAGTCCATAAATTTGTCAAACTCACATTAGAATTGTGTTAATAAATCCTTTTTAAAAAAATAACAATAAAATAAAGCACAACTGAAGCTCCCCCACGAGATTATCATTAAATGGGGAAGTGGGAAATAAAGTATTAAATTTGTAGTAATTCAACTCATCATTCTGGACTGCATTTTTTACATGGTGAAATTACAGGATGTCGCCTGTAATAGACAACGACATTTAGCAGGACATTTAGCAGTACCTACCTGGGGCTGACATAACAACAGAACATTTGAGGAGCTCTTGCTCTCCTAATGGCTTTATTTTTTTCCATCATCTTATTGGTTCTAAAATATATGTGTTAACATATTTCTGGCTATCAGAGTAAATGGACTGCACTTTTATAGTGCTTTTCTATTCTTATCAAACCACTCAAAGCACTTTACACTATATGCCAAATTCACCCATTAATGCACGCATTCATACTACACTTTTCTATAGATACAGAGCCTTCTATACATACACACACTCACACATATAATACATCAGGGGCAATTTGGGGTAGTTCTTGTCAAGGAAGACACTTTAAAATACAAGGATGGTGGTTCCCGCTAGAATATTAAACTACAGGAGGACCAATGAACCATGCTAGCAGCAGCTCTGTGGTGAGGTAGCTTTAGTTAGTGGTGCTTAGGCTAAATGCTATCATCAGAATGTTAAAATGCTCACAATGACAATGCTAACATGCTTATGCTTAGCATGTATCATGTGTACCATGTTTAGCCATTTTAGTTTAGCATGTTGGCAAGCTAACATTTGCTAATTAGGTTGGTGGAATGCCATTAGTTTTGCAGGAATTTCATCGTAAACCAAAAGAATTGTATAAATTAAAATTTCGGGCTGCTGGTGGTGCTAGATGAAAAATTAAAGAACTCCTGGATTTATTTGGATTCATCCTGTGGGCACCATGCTTGCCTGGACTAAATTTTATGGCAATCCATCCAGAAGTTGTTGAGACAGTTCACTCAAAAACACAAATGTAATACTTGTGGTTGCACTACAGGAAAGATCAGAAAATCACCAAAGCCAGAGGGTTTGATCCTCTTGGTTCCAGGAATGTCCATAACTAAATATTATTCAATAATTAGAGTTGCAGTTCAGTCTGAACCAAGGTGACGGACCCACTGACAAATAGACAAACATTGCCATCCCAAGAGCCATTCTGCTAGCATTGCTTAAAATAAACCAGTATCGATAATATTCAAAGTAAAAATAAAACTCTCTAGTTTCATATCGTCTTCTGTACTTCTATACTCTAAACTCTATACTTCTATACTTATTCTACCAGTCTTTTGAAAATACTGTATGCCTTAGTACAGTTTGGGCATGGGTCTTTTACAGCATCACAATTGCAGTTCCTCTTAAAAAAAATTAAATAAAATTGCATGACCTTCTTCGATTGATGCTGTCATGTAATTTTAGACGCACTGATGCATGTCAGGCTATGAGTCAATCAAGCATCTCTGATTAGAAAGCTCATGAACTTCAGCCTTAAAATTAGTGGCACTTAAAGGTTGAAGTGGATGAGGCTGAGGCTGAGGCCTTAACACAAATCAGATTCAGCCACTTGGGATAAACAGAGTGGAATCGAAAAAAACACCATCAGGCCATCATGTGATGTTGACAAGGATGATGATGATGATGTTGATGATGTAAATGATGATGGATCACCCTATTAATAGAGCTGGCACTAAAGTCACCACAGTCACAAAGAAGAACAGCAATGCTATGGATGAGAGACCCCATTATGTCCAAATGAGGGAGTCAGCTGCTCTGTCAAGAGGGCACTTCACAAACAAACCTCATCTGACTGAGCCTTTCTCTTTCCCCTTGCCCAACTGCTCTCTCTGTGCTACCGCGACTCTTTTCTGCTGAGTGGGTGTTTGGAGGAGTTGCGAAGGTCAGGGGAAAGACTCTGGAGAAAGACATGAGGAGGGAGCTTTGGGCTTTGACCTCTGATTGGCCTTGGCTACTCTAGCTGCTCTGAGTCACAGAGATGGAGCAATCTTGCCAACCAAAAGGGCCCTGCGTTGTAGAAAAGCAGACAACAAGCAGGCTGCTGGCCGGCTCTTGACAAAAGGAGAGTTGTGCAGAGGTGGCGAGGCACAATGGGAAGGTTTGAGAGGAGGAGGAGGTAAGTAGAGCTCAATCCCCACCATAAGCACCTTATTGTGAAAGCCTGCTTTGTTAAAAGACAAAATCCATAGGGTGAGGAAATTAGGGGGATTTTCCTGTGTGTAGGAACTGGTGACATTGTGTGAGTGAGGAGAGAGAAGATGGGCTTCATAACTTTTGCACTAAAATATACTCTGATACATACCTCATAAACTATTTCCAACTTCATTTGAAAAATGGCAAAAAATGCTACAATTTCAACCTACATTATCTATTATGGGCTCTGAAAAAGGCCACTATAATGATAATCAATTGATGTGGGACAGAGTAGATAAAAAATTTCCACTGAAAAATGTTTATTTTTCTAACCTCTCTTCATGCCGATGTTCACACTGTGGTCAAAAAAAATTCTACACCCATGAAGACTCCACCCTAAGAGACGTACGTGCCTGTTCACACACACACAAACACACACATGCTTACACACACAGAGAAACAGACACACACATGCTTTGCTTTATCTTACGGTAAACAGCTTCCTTCCACCCTCAGGCCTTGCCCTTCCCAGGAACAGGACCAGGTAACATCAGTTCGTTTTGGCAATCATCCATGTGATCCAGACTGTTGAAACCAAGTCTGTTGCCAAGCAGCTTGTCCTGCCCTGGAACTGTTTGAAAGGTTGCCCAAAAAATATGCATAAAATATCAACACAAAAAACAGTTCAGGCAAATACTAGGACTTATGCAGAAAAAGCAGAACTAAATTTCAGGAATTTCTGTACTTGAGTATACAGAACTACACTAAATCTAAACAGACTAAACAGAGATGTGACTAATCAAAATGTGACTAAGATCTCAGCGGCATTTTTTTGGATTGTTTTTTCAAAAGCTAAAACCTGATACCTGAAATGTTAAACTAATTGAACCATATGTCAATGTTAAGAGCTGAATCCATCCAAAACGCACAGTACCACTGTTTATAATGGATGTGGTGATTAACAAAGATTGTTTGTGACAAAAACAATATAATATATTAATATATAACACACCTACATCTGCCTCAACATTTACACATTTGTCTCTACCCCTGGTTGGGTAACATGGGTGTTTTTGACTAACATTTGGCAGGATGGCATGGTGCCACCTCACATGTGTTCCTGTAAACACTCACCACTCTGGACCCTATAATGTTGCACTCAGCCAAAATGTCAGTAGGACTGCGGTCAACGTCAACCGATCCTAAACCTAAACCGAAGCACAGCTGCAGCAGAAACAAGCAGCTGCACAGAGAATAGAATTTATAAGGGAGATGGCAAATGGAAGCCTAACACTGCCAGGAACTGTTGTTTTCCTCTATTTATCCATATTCCCATGGATACTGACAAAAAGGCATAGAATTAAAATAGTTGCTCTAAATACCAGAGCATTACCTGAGATGACATTAATATGATCAGGCACTGAGACCCTAAAAGTGGTGATTTCAACCAACTTTCCAAGTCATGTCAATGAGATTGTTATTTAACAATTGTGTTATCCTTCCACGATAGTTTTAAGATGTTGAGGAATTTATCTCCTAACAGCAGTTTTCCATTTAGGCGTAAACATGATAACAGGGTCTGTCTGAGCAAATATCCCAGTATTTGCTTTTACAACATGCACAGTTTGTTACAGGGTACTTGTGACTGTTCACTGCCGCTGGGGAAAACATGTTGAATGCTTGTCCCAGCCTCCTTCTCCAGTACAGGTTAAATAATCAAATTGGGGCAAAACTTGTTTTGAAATATTTAAATAGAATCTTATTCTTCATCATGTATCAGTGTTCTGTTTTTGTTATCTAGACCAGTGATTCCCAAACCACTGGGTACATGGAAAGCTCAGCTAATTCACTCTATTTTATGTAAACAATTACAATACTACTTAAAACTTGACCAAACCAACCTAGGCACAGAAATTCAGATACATTGGAAAATCATTGATACTATCCATTTTTATATAATCAATAGCAATTAAAATCCAATTTAAAATCTATTTGTTAGTGAATATTTGGAAGACGATAGATGGTACTGTTGAAGGGGTATGTGAACTAATCTGATAAGACTGTGGGGGACAAAAATGTTTGGTAACCACAGATCTAAAGTGATCTCCTCATTTTATTGAGGTCATTTCCATATTTTATTGTTCAGTTATAAACTCTACTTAATAAAAGCTATGTTATTGCTGTGTTTCCTGTTATAAATGGCTGTTGAACATGATCAGAGATTCATCCCTCAGATACAGCCAGTGGATTCAGCAACTGCCAAGGGAAGGATACACAGGATACACTGGTCTGTGTTTGTGTGGGCGTTTGAAGAATTACAAACAGGAGACAAAGGTTCCCTTCTCCACAATTGAAACAGGTGCACGATGGAGGAATCACATTTCCTTACTCTGCGCACTGTGGTCTTAAAGATCAAACCTCAATTCTTGTATTTGGAAAATGTAATTTTGTGTGAAACAGGCCTTATAGATCAAAAGGACGAATTACTGAACATGAATCTTCTGGCTTGAGACAATTGATGGGGTTTTTGTTCTAGTTTAGGACAAATTTTGCACTGTTTGCAATTCTGGATTAAAGCAGCGTTACTTTTGGCAACATGCCCAGAATCAGCAGCACCTCATAAACCTGCCAGTATATTGTTAGTCTGTCCTATTGCAGACATAGTTTGCTGCTCCAAATAATATTTATTCAATGACAAAAATAAAAAAGATGGTTTTCCTGTCTGAGCTGATCAGTAAACACAGGTGGATGTAACTATAATTTCTGACCTAATTTTTCCCTGCTGACACAGAAAGTCCCTGTCTAACAAGCACATGGATGGGGATTATAGGAATGCTGCTGGAATGAGGCGGGGGGCGTGGCTTTCCGGTTTTCCCGAAGAGGAACTGCAACGTCATCCTACCCATATAAGGCCTTAGGACTTCCTCTACAAGTTGGCTCACAATAAACAGCACTGTAGTCATACCATCTGGACTCTCGGCTATAATTGATGTCTAATTAATCCAACATAACGTTTCAGGTGAGTAGATCCGATCGTCAAACGAGCAATGGCGCAGTTTTTTGTTTTAACAATATGACAACACATGACCGGCTGAATTGATCTAACAATAAAATCACCGCTTCGTTTATCCAACAAGCACCACTTCGACCCATAAAAACGTTAAAGCTTTGTGTAAACCCGGTGTTTTTTGCGTGTTTCTGACACCGGTCTTCGCTGCAGTCCCTCCTCGCTGCGCTCTCTTGCCTACAGGTTTGTTTACAGTCGCCTCTTCCCGGCATTAGCGTCACTTGACAACGCACTCTGTGGGCGTGGCCACCGACCCGCCCGGCCAATCAACACGCCGCACCGGCCTTTCGCGTGCATTCGCCCATATAAAAAAGCGCGTACCCGCCTGAACACACCTCAACAAGCGCCAAGATCAACATATCGGCCGACAGGAATTCCGAGTTACAACTTTTCCTTCTCAAATCTGCGAAGAAAAACAGCAGCCAGACACTGGGCAAGACTTTTACCTGTTTACATTGAACCGAACGCAGCTTCTGTTCGACCTCGGACTGGCACGCTTGCTTTTCTAAAGTGATATTTAAGTCCATTTCGAGCTGGGACACTGTTGAGAGGCACGACGAGTGCTTGAATTTGATGCATGCTCTCTGCTGACACTGACATTTGTTGATTACCCAGAGACTGTGTTTCTATAAGCAGCTGGTAAGCTTACTTTTATCTACGACTTTATGTCTACAAAGATGGAACAGCCTTTTTACCATGACGACTCTTTTCTTTCGGCTTACGGCCACTCAGATTCAGCAATCCCCGACTACAAACTGCTAAAGCAGAATATGAATTTGAACTTGACAGAGCCTTATCGCAACCTGAAATCCCAGCTGAGAGCCGAGACAGACCCGTACCAAGCGGGAGAACAAGGCGTGGGGTCCCTGAAGCTCGCATCCCCAGAGCTAGAGAGGCTTATCATCCAAAACAGTAACGGTGTGATCACCACTCCGACCCCCGGCCAGTACTTCTACAACCGGGGCATCACCGATGAGCAGGAGGGGTTCGCCGAGGGGTTTGTGAAAGCCCTGGACGAGCTGCACAAGATGAACCAGATGCCCCCTCCTAATGTCTCCATCGGAGCCGGTGGAGTTACGACGTGTTCAGCGGCGGCGTCTAGCGTCTTCGGCTCCGCATTGCAGCCGGAGCCTCCTATCTACACAACCTTGAACGCCTACTGCCCGAACACAAGCCTCTCTTCCGCATCCAGTTACCCCACAGCCACCATCAGCTACCTGCCGCCGCACCAGCAGAGCCACCCGCAGACCTCGGCGCACGGCACGCATCCCTTCCAGCACTCCCTCCCTGGCTCCGGTCTCCATCCGCAGCGGCTCGCCGCACTGAAAGAAGAACCTCAGACCGTGCCTGACCTCTTGAGCAGCGACGGCTCGCCTCCCATGTCTCCGATCGACTTGGAGACCCAGGAGAGGATCAAGGCGGAGCGCAAGAGGCTGAGGAACCGACTAGCGGCCACCAAATGCCGGAGGCGCAAACTGGAGCGCATCGCCCGGCTGGAGGAGAAGGTGAAAGTTTTGAAGAACGACAACGCCGGGCTCTCTAACACAGCATCGGTGCTCCGGGGCCAGGTCGCCCAGCTCAAACAGAAGGTCATGACACATATGAGCAGTGGCTGCCAGCTGATGCTTACAAGCAAGATGAAGGCGTTTTAAACCACAGCGACTATTGAATAACTGAAAAGTAATAACACTGGAGTCATGTTCTGCATGCGCAGCACTGGAATACCGGATGATGTGTTGTCAGCATCGGTAGCAAGCAGGGCAGAGGGCTAGGTGTAGACATCTCTTTAGGCTATTTAGGGTGAAAAGACTGATTGAAATGGTACTTCCGGATGCTGGACACCGCTCAAAGGACCATTCAACCCTAGAAACCAGCTCAGCATCCAGACTCAGCGGACACTGGCCCAAAGCCGGGTTTACTAACGGTGGAAAATGGGAATTCTTTGTACTTTTGCAACTAATATTGTCATGCAATGCTGCATTTATTCATTGCGTAAATTATTTTGTTTTTTCTGGTTGATCCAGATAAACCTATGATGTCCAATGTTTACAATATCTTTTTTTTTATCTGTCTTGTGTATTTAAGTAAAGTGTCTTCAAATGAAACGGAAACGCTGATGTCGAGTGTTTGTTTTAAATATACATACATACATTCATGCATAAGGTCATACATATGGATATATGGATCACTTAAGAAACGAGGCCACATCGCCGAAAACATAGAACACACATAAAAAACAGGAAAGAGTGGGCAGGACACACAAGCTTACTTTCCCACCATACTGAAACGATAACAGTTATAACAGCTCCCAGTGAAGAAACCTTATAAAAAGCACATTCTGGTTTCAGTGTTTTTACGCAAAGAGCGTAATCTGCGTACGTAGGCCTTTCCGAGTCACGCAAGAGCTTGTCCATATATGGGCATGTTGGTGAATACCTCGTCACAGGGGAGGATTTCTGGGAACCCCCGCCCAGGTAACGCAAACTTTTGCAATCACCCCCCCCCGCCCCCCGCACACACACACCCATAAGGTCTTCGAGCTTCTGCGGAATTTCCTTGTTGTTATCGTGCAATTTTAGACTAAGCTGTCACACAAACAGGAATGGAGCAAAGTGCAACCGTGTTATCAGGTAAAGGGATAAAAGGACAAGACAAGACGATATAGACAGGGCTAATAATATAAAACATGTGGCGTCTGCGATCATTTTAAACACCTTTTTTTTCCCTTTGTAAATAATCACTTCCAACATTTAAGGCTAATTACAAAGCTAAAATCAAATTCGTATGGCTTTCAACCTGTCAGTGCTACTCACGCGTCAGAGTCATGAAGACATATTTGAGACGTCGGTATAACAGAAAGACTGCAAGTGAGGGGAAGTGACAGTGACCTCAGGAATGTCGGGGGCGTCTCAAGACACCACGCCGCTTGGCAGACCAGTGTGCGAGAGTGGGCGTCCGGAGCGCGCAAGAGCATCTGTATGGACGGATGGAGATGCCCACGCTGCCAAGGACCACATTCTTTGGAACATATCACTGGGCAAATATGCGCGGCACCAGGGGCTCACAACATAGATTGTGTGTGTGTGTGCGCGTGTGTGTGTGTGTGTGTGTGGGGGGGGTGTGATGTGATTGTTCCATTGGCCCCAAATGCACAAAACAATTATAATATGAGATGAGGGGATGCGGTAGGGAGACTAACTCCTCACCACGCAGACTTGAAAGGGATGCAGTCCATGTTTTTGTGACTCTTGGCTGAGAGAGGAGTTGTGCGCAAGCGGGTCTCAGAAAAACCGTCCAGTAAAAGGAGTCTTTGACGTTAAAGTAAACAAGACAGCTGAAAAAAAATCTCGTTCAGTACTCACGAAAACCACTTCAAACGACTCTGTGAAGCGAAGGTTGCGGTTAGGTTACTCTCACTTCAAGCTGTTTTGGAGAGGAAGGTTTTTAACCTCCTTTCATTTAACACGTATTTAAAATATTCTAATTTCCATTAATAACAACTCCCCTATTTTTTGCCATGAACGTGGAAACTAAACCGGTTTCACCCACACAATGTCTCCCTTTCTATGGTTTTTTTTTAAATTAAGAAACCTCTATTTCAGGGGATGTACATTTTTCGAGCTTATGGTCTGATTTTGCTTTATTGAACAGTTTCAAATAACCGACAATTTATGGTAAGAACCAACAGAATAATACAAAATCAGAGACTCTGCTGCGGCCCTGACGTAGCAAAATGTTTTATTTTTCTATATCCTAAATGTTTCATGAATATTAACGAACTGTCTTCAATATAAAAACCAATAACATCACTTCTACACTCATAAGTATCAAAAAAACAATTTTCTTTCCAGTCCAGCTCCTACTCAAAGGAAAAGCCTACTTTAAAATATTACTGCTGTGTTCAAGTATCCACTTACGCAGACACCGGGCATACATATTATAAAGCCCTCACACACTCCTAAACGCAAGCCAACTGTAGCCATACTGGCTCTCTAAACGCCTCGGCCTACAACCCACACTGAGAGTCTGTGGGAACATCTGTGATGTGAACAGTGACGCTGAAGAGCTCTGGGTGGGTTTGATTATCCTCTCCAGGAGGCCCCCCTCCCCCCCATCAGAGACACACACACACAAACACACACACACACACACACACACACACACACACACACACACACACACATACACAGAGTCCTGGCTCTCTCACTCTCTGATCTTCTCAAGAACCATGAATATTCCTCCCACCTTGCCGCGGCCATCTGAGGTTCTTACAGAAGCAGGATCACAAGTTGCGCCAGTAAGTAAGTAAGTAGTAAGTTAATAAGTAGATGGCTAATTGAGAGCTGTTTTTTTGGGAGGGGGGGTCATGGATGAGGGAAGTTTGCTGCAGTCTTCAAAAGACTTACACATTGGACTTGATTGAAGATAAAGATTAATTGATCATCTGGCCTATTAATTTCATACAGTTCCATACTCATTCACCAACTGTTCCCATCACAGTGTTGCCAGTATCAGTTTAATGCACCAGGGCCTGAGGAGGTGGCATAAGACAAAGCTATGACATATTAAACATTGTGACGGATGATGCAAGAAACTGTGTTGGCGTTTGAACAGCGTTTGTTGAAGTTTGGCCACATTCTAATGTATCCTAATGTGTTTACACTACAGCAGAGCAGTTGTCAAGAGAGCAGGTCAACACTGACAACAGCACTAGTCTGAGTGACAGTGTGGTTTGAAGAATCTTTGTAGCCACACATCGCCATCTATTGGTATATTAACACCTACAAATGGCAGCTCTACATCCAGTGACTCTTTGATCTTGATTCATATGGTGGGTCTATGATAATGATTATCACTTAAAAAAAATTGTAGATAAACTAAGAATATATATTGTTTCTTTCCCAAGAAATGGAGCAAGATGCGCCCTGGGGTAATTATGATTTCAGCATATACAATACATTTTACAATTTACTTAAGAAACTTCTCTAAGAGCATTTTTTGAAAAATAGTTTTTTCCATTTATACTGTTTACAATTGCATATCTAAAAGGGCAAAGTTAATTTAAATTGACCAAACTATTGAGGTTCAGCTTTAAAGGGTTTAGGCTCTCCTGTCTATCTAGTTTATCCCATATGTGTTATTTGATTTGGCCAAGCCACTATATATGTTCCCTTGTGTGTCATTGTTTCAGGTCACCTCTTTTATAGACCTAGTTATACGTTTCTTGGTTTGTAAAGTTTTCAGTTTTTGGTTGAATAAAACCATGTTTTCATCAACAAATCCTGAATCCTCATTGCCTCTCAACTTGGTCGCTGACAATAACCTTTATTTCTGTTCATAAAAGCCCAATTTGTGAACTGTTCACATATTTATAAATATTAGCAAAGTCAATTTTATATTTTACTCAAAACTAATAATAAAATTATCAAAATATTTTTCTGTATATATATATATTTCTCAAAAAACATAGACCCTTAAAAACCAGTGAGGAAAAACTTGATAAATTACCAAACAAAACTGTTCTTGTGAGTGATTCCTAAAAAGATGCAAGCAAGATTTACTTTTACAAATTACACAGTTCTTACAACTACAACACATAAACATTGACCTTACTGGAATTTGTTGAACAGTTACATGGGTGTGGTTGTCTTAACCCAGGGGAGTTTTTAGAATCTTTTGGTTGTTAGAATAGGACTCTGCCAGCAGAAAGTTTTAGGGGATGTGTTGTGTTTGTGCTAAGGTACAGTATATTACGCCCTTATAAAATACCGGCAGTTTCTATGTTGTATAATGAATTATTTAATTTCTTTCCCATCTCAGGTCAAATCTTAGACCTGACTCTCATTGGCCAGAACAGTTGTTATGTATTTTTGAGATGTAACCAGGTATTTGAATGAAAAACTCATTTGAAATTTTCTCCACTGTATGTGCATCATTGCAATAATTTTAATTTTAGTTTTACGTAAAATACTTTAAAGTCAAATTTTTTTTCTATTTGCTAGAATATTAAACATCACATTCCTTTTCAACGAGGAAGTTTGGGTTCATTGTGCAGAGATGGGATAATGTATTTAACCAGATCTCTATTGTCATCCTTAAAGCAGAGGGAATTTATCCTTTTTTTTAAAGTTGCCTTCCTGCCTGTCTGCAAAGCTTCTAAGACAGTGCAATATAGACTCCACTAAGTTCAGATGAAGAGTGACTGGTCTGCCTTTTTTAGGAGAGCAGGGAGATGTATTTAATTTTTTTCTTTTACCAGATTTGTATTTTAGATGTAAACATAATTATTATTCCATTGATATATCAAGGTTAATTTTAAGGGTCAGGAAAGGTTATACCATCTTACAGTCTTTTGTTTTTGACCTCTTTATTAATGGTGAATTGAGTTGTACTGATACTGATATGTTATTTAAAGATATTTGGAGAGAGGGTAGTACCCCGCCTCTCAGTTACTGTCTACTGGAAATGAGTACAGCCCCCCACAACCCACTAAAAGATAACCTGGCATAGCTAATGAATGGATGATGGATATTAATGCTATGGAGCATCTTGCTTTTTTTTTTTCTTAAGGTGAGTAATCAATTCACAGTCAAATGTGCCAAATGTTGGGTGAGCATTTTTAGCACTCATGTTAAATGTTGTTTTGACCTATCAAGTACATTCCCTAAAGTACTGTCATATATTTTCATTATTGCATTGTGTATAGAGTGTTGTATCAACACCACCATTAAGAAGATTGTTTCCTCTTTGGTATCAGGGTAATCCACAGACAGAGGATGTGAATTAAACTTGCCAGAGCCTCCAATAGTCACCATTTAGATGTACTGCATGTGTGTGTTTATCTGAGAGTAAGTGAATGACTTCAAGGAAGAGCACGAGAAAAACCAAGAGAGTGTTTTGGACTTTATAATATGTTTCAGCGTGGCCAAAATTGGACCTTCAGAGATATGCTCATCTCATCTCAGCTACAGTTTGTTTCACAAGTGCAGTGTGACATTGTCAACGTGGTGCACAGCTTGTGTTTACTGCATTTTCACCTGCAGAGGGCACACACAGTTTCACTGAGAAACACAACTTGAAAGAGATCATTTATATGTAAAGTCCATGTGTAAGTCACTATTGGGGTCATTTTAAAGAGAGGTGTGCCACATTTAGTACTGTATACTGTTCGTTAATTTACATAATATTCATGTTTCCTGATATACTCCGGGGTGGGTCTGCTAGATTTAGATGATGAGTCCTGCTGTCATAAGAATTGCTGCAAAGCTGAATTACTTGAGGGACTTAAATCCTCCCAAACCCAAAATGCATTCATTTTGAATTAGTCCCTTATAATAAAATCTGACTTTGACTGTGTCAAAATAAATTGTCCCGATACTTAAAATATAATAGTATTTGAGTTCTTCCCTTAAAGCAATGGTTGGGAAATGGTGAGAATGAGTGACAGCTGACTTAACGGGAGGGTAAACACACGTGACATGATTTATCAAGTAAATTAGGGGTGGAGAAGACAATCCATAGACACAGCCTGCTCCCATAATCACAGGTGGAGGCAACACTGCCGTCAAATGTTTCTTTGAGTGCCAACATGCAAGACTTAGCCTGGGTGGATGTGTAGGGTTGCTAGGTTTAATTAAATCATCTTTTGTTGGGCTAAAACAGTGTTTTTCTTAGTTCATAAAGAATGGACATGAAGAGATACAATTGGTAATACACAGTGAAAGAACACAGAGGAAGTAAAGCTATCTGCAGCATGTTGTGTCTATATCCAGAGCTTTAAGGTTTCTGGTGCATGGTGCAATGGTCATCTGTACATTGCTTTTCTAAGTAGGTGTTTTGAAAAAAACACTGTAGCATTTTTTAACAAGACTTTTCCTTTGCAAAATTTATCTTTGCTCATAAAGAAAAAAACTAGAAATCACCTGTATGTTACAAAAGCTTGCATACATTTCCAAACTTTTCTAAGTAAAAAAATAAAATTCTTCCAGTCTATTGTGCCCCAGGGAGACACCTGATGTTACCAGCAGATACATAAAAAGATCAGATATTTAATACAAATAAACTAAACTCAGAAATAGCAATTTGATTAAAAAATTAGATCCTCATATCTATGATAAGTAGAAAAGTAAATAGCTGGGTAGGATTTCAATTTGGTGTGATGCCGCTTTTAAGTAAACTTACAATATGTAGTAAAGCTGCCCATAAACCAAATTCAATAGTAACCACATTTTGCATGTGAGAGTGCATGAAAATGAGCAACAAGGCAAGCTGAAAAGTTTCAACAGTTAAATAGATATATTAATGGATACACTTTTAAAGTAGTTAGGTATAAGAAATGAACAAACAGTTAGGTTCAAATGATGGATACAATTTTGAAATTTCCAGCTAAAAGTAATAGATAAATGTTTTAAACAGGTAGTTTATGTAAACTGTTGAAATAGTCAAAAGTAGCAAATGGATAATCTGTTGAGAACCATAATTAAAAGAAATGGATAAATATTTGAAATAGTTAGCTGTAGGTAATGGATAAAAAGTTGAAATCATTTTAGTTAGCTGAAATAATGGATGAATTGCTGAAATGTCAAACAGATAGTGTTGTGAATGACAACCTCACCAACTAAACTTAGACAACTTAACTGTATGAACAAAATCCACTTTTATATAACTAATAATGTTAGATAACATTCAGTTTTTATAATCCATTTAAATCGATAACTTGTGCTCATCTGATAGGGCTGTTGGGGTCATAAGACCAAAAAGTTAGGAAACATTGTAAACATTTAATGCATTTCACAAAAAGGGGCTCGACTGCAGCATAAAGAGCTATGACAAAGAATGACATTAAGAAATGTTGTCTTTATTGAGAATGTAAAGAAAAGTACAGACACGCCCATTTCAGCAAGCTTACTATAAATCTAACAAATGACTTTCCATTTTTTTTACAAAACATTTACATCTAACAGTGACTCGTTCTAGAAATACATGATATACATGATGTGATGATAAAAGAACCATCCACAGTACATTGATGATGCATGATCAAACTACCAGAGCAACCTCATTTGGTACAGATACTGATTCTGCAGATTTAGTGAGCAGATTTTGTTTCCTGAATATTAAACCTTCCCTCAGGTATTAAGCATACCACTCCAGTGTCACTATCATACCAGATTCCTTACGTTCAGGCCAGTAGTCTCCGTTAGAAGGCCTAGTTACATTCAATATTATAATGACTCTGTGTGACTTTCTCTGCTATCATATACCTCATGACATGTAGACTGCATGGTACAGCATCACAAAAGTAAGATCTGTAATTAACAATTGACTAATTCACAGATTAAAGTCACACAGCAGATTTAAAAGAGTAGTAGGGTAGTTAAGTACCGGCGCATAATTTTTACAGTTCTTTCATGAACAGTCATGACATGTGTGATTCATGCCAAAATGCTAAATCTGTAGCTCTTTACTTTTCCCATGTATTAGACCTCACACATCTCATATCATAATGTTGAGAGGTGTGTTTTAACTGAGCCCTATAAAACAAATAAGATACCTGACTTTGATAAAGACCTGATAAATAATCGCCTTGTTAGCTGGCAATAAAACATCTGTGATATCATTGAAGTGACAGCCCTTGAGGAATTGAGGATTTTCCCTTTAAATACTCTTACAATATACTGTATCATTCAGTTGTGGCTTCTTTAATGGTAATTGTATTTTTTTTAATCCTGGTTGTTTGGGTTGTTCAATCAAATAATTGAGCAGAATGTTTTTTCCAGCTTGTCAGTCTATCTTAGGCCAGATATAGTAGTATTTAAAACCATAGAGATTATATCGGAAATGTGATGATAATGATGAGAGCATAGATTTGTGTGGTAAGGTTAATTAGAGGAGCAAGGTTACAACTCAATTTCAAGAGATATTTGTATATTAGGATCTAGACAAATAACTCTAAATTCATTGCCATCTATCACTCTTCTCTATAAGCCGCTACCACTCCCCTCCACATCATCTACCATGACCGAACGTTTACGCAGCACAGAGTTCCCCTTCCTGCCACTCCTGGCCTGCAATTGTAGCTTGGTCTGACAAGGGGCCCGGTACTGAGGCAGGCCTGTCTTAGTTGTATCCAGCTCCTCCGGGTCATCCTGTTGGGCCCTGAGGGCAGCGATCACATCCTTGTCAGATGGACTAAGGGTCAGACAGCCACAGGGATGACCGCCATCGCCCTCCACTCCAATCTCTCCAGCCTCTCCCATATCCTCTGGCTCATCCTCCACTGTCATGAAAGCATCACCCCACAGGCTTTCACAGAGATCTCTGCCGTGCTGGTACATCTACAAGCACACATACCACACACAGATACACATGCACAAAATAATTTTAGGTTTGAAAATACCTCATATATAAAAATTAGTATTAACCAGGGGTGAAGCAAGTTTTCAGTTTCTTTACTTAAGGGGTAATAGTAATACCAGAGTTTAAAAATACTAGTAAGAGTCCAGCTTTCAAAATCCTATTACTTGAGTAAAAGTTCCCTAAGTACTACCAGCAAAATGTACTTCAAGCATCAAAAGTATTTGTCATACAAAATGGCTCCTTTCAATGTGTAAAATTATGGGGCCCTAAAGACATTGAAAGGTTACAAATTTTTGCCTTATATGCACAAGACAATAATTTGCGCACTCAAGTTAATTACCAAATACAAATGGAGAAAATATCAGGATATCATTGCCCTCCTGTTAGTTTATGTGTAGATCAGGTTACAAACACTAATATATAGTGATCTCATGAAAGTCCCAGCATAGCTTTACCCGATGGTGTAAAGGGCCTTTAATCTGTAATTATGCATCATGTATTTTTAGTTCCTGTATAATCAAAGTAACAAGTAACTACAGCTGTTGAATACAGATACAGAAGTAAAAAGTACAATATTCCTGCCTGACATTGAATGTAGTAGAAGTATACAGTAGCAGAAATTACTAATACTGAAGTAAAATACATGTACCTGAACCTGCACTTAGTTACTTTAATACCACACTGGTATTGCATTTTGAATGAATCCACAATATAATCAACATTCATTAAAGTATAGCCTTTCTTCTCTTTGTGTACAGCCACAGACGTGCAACACTGGCCTTGAAAACAAACACCCTCTACCGGGTGTTAAAGGGGTTTGCAGTCACCGGGGAGCTGCTCTCGCAGGCAGCTTTTATCTGCCTATCTCCCTCACCATCCTTCATCTCCACTCACCTTGAGAGCAAATTATGGGATATGACCCTGAAAGCCTCACACTGTTATCTGCAAGATGTACTCTCTGCACCGCCTTTACTGTAGAATTCCAATACTGTCAAGCTTCACAGAGTAGACAGACACATATAGCTAATCAGAAAGGTTGCTTGCAGCATCTTTTGTGCTGCTGTCTGACAGGAAATTCATTACAGTGCTCAGTCTTTATAAAGTTATACTTTGAGGAAAAACTTTAAATACTGCTGACATTAGCTTTCTGGAGCATGAAAAATTATACTCATGTCTAATCAGACACAAATGCGGATTAAAAGGGATATTGCAATACACTACAAAAAACAAATCACAGTTCAACGTTTAAGCTGTTCATTTGTGAATGGTGTAGGCCTACATACTTAGAAACGGTTGGGAATGCTAATTAGTGAAGTTTCAGTGACACACACTCTGTACTGTGTTTAAGCTCCCATTCTCTCTCCAGACGCTGCCTCATAAGCAGTCATTAAGATGTGCTGCCAAATCACCGTCTCTGTCTCCTACTATAGCTCATTTGTCCCCCACCTAACTTCCATTTTACCTCCCCGCTGCATTTTCTGCCTCTTCTGCTTATTGCTGCAATTGCTGTTTGTATACTATCTCTCTTATTCTCCCTCTTTCTTTGTCACATCCCCCCGGCCCAACGTCTGCTTCCTTTCATCCTCCTGTCTGTTGGGGGATTAAGACTTACAGGGTGCTTAGAGAGGCAAAAGCTGTAATATATTTACCATGTCGGAAGGACAAAGAGGTTGACTGCTATTTCTCTCCACTACATATAGTATACTCTCTGTCTGATGCTTAGGTCTTATTGCAACGACCCCATAATACACAAAGGGGTGCACACAAACAAACACACACACACACACACACACACACACACACACACACACACACACACACACACACACACACACACACACACACACACACACTTGCCTTCCCCAGGCAGACATGGTTTATTGCCAAAGCTAATTCAGTACAAGTGGCTTTAGACGACATGATGTGATCGAATAAGTGAGATACAGAAACTTCCTGGAGCAGAAGCCTGCCCTTCCCATCCTTATCTTATTCAGTTCTGCCCTTCTCTGTCCGAATTTTATGACATTACACCTGGTGTGAAAAGGGAAGAAGAGATGTAAAAGGAAAGATAAATTCTTTCTTATGGCAGTCATCTATTGAAATTGTTCTCTTGGCTGGGGGTCAAGATCAGAATAAAGAAAATGGTTAGTTACATTTTTATGTAACAGAATTAAAAATGTGAGAATATATACTCTATGTTTGACAACTGCAATGATGAACAGAAATTTCAAAATTGAAGTCAGGACAATATTCAGTAGATTTTATGATAATCTGCAACAATTAGCAGAGCTGATTCTTTTTAATTATGTTTTAGATTACAGACAATTACAGTGTTATCATTTTGTATAAACAGGCTATTAATGAGATACTTTGCTGGTACTTACACAAGCACAGATATGTAGCAAGGGTAGAATAGAAGAGACTGAGGAATGAAGATGTAATAAGGAGAACTTAGAAATAAATTGTTAATAATTAACACAATGTTCAAAATTATTGCTGGGGAACAAAAAAATAGGCTAAGCCTGGATATAAAGGGTGTGCCTCTATCACTGCAGCTATAGAAAACATATGTATGTTGTTGTTTTTTTTATTTGATGTTAAAATACTAGGGATCTAGCCATCTAACAGTCATAACGGATGTCATAGAAGAACATAGATGAGATTATATCTCCTGTCATATCCTATCATATCATCAGATGACAGCCACAGTCTAAAATTCTATAATTCACTTGAAAGATGAAAAATAGTCCAATATAGTTTATCTAAATTGACGTACATCTGAGAGCTGAAACAATACCAGCAAGGATCTAGTCAGGAGAAAACAACATGAATAAGCATCATAAAGCAAAACTCAAGTTCTGATAGGATGTAGGTGCCTACAGGGAGTTTGAGAAGTAATTTTTAGAGTGCATAGGATGCATAACTTTTTTTTCAGTGTATTTAATACAGAGGTGTTCAGTAAAGGGCTGGGTCTTCAGTTTTTCCTTGAAGACTGAGAGGGATTCTGCAGATGGAACAGAGTTTGTTAACTTGTTCCATCACCAGGGAACCACAAAGGAGAAGAGTCTAGTGACTGAGGGCCCTGTTGTGGTGGTGTATCAGGCATCCTTCATTGGCAGAGAGTAGAGGGCGGGAGGGAATTTGGGCCTGAATGAGGGAGTTCAGATAGGAAGGAGCAGATGTGGTTGCACAAACATATATATCACTCACAAGCAAACTTTATCAACTTTCTGCATAAAGAATGTTGTGGCAAGCTATTCATAAATTCAACAAATGAATATCAAATATAATTTTTCCCAATTTTTTGGTAAAAGTATGCATGAGGAATTTCAGCAGAGGTAATGACCTTTACTTTTAAGTAAAGTACTTTTAAGTACAGTACTCTAAGTTCAGGACAAATCATTGAATATATAAAGGAAAGTGATATTTTTGTAATGTGAGCCCAAGTGATATGCAGGCTAGAAAATACTAATGAAATGTAAAGTTGTCTCTTGGTTAGCCTATCACACAGCAATTACAGTGTAGCTACAGGGTATATGGGCTGTACAATAGAATGGTCATAAAATAAATGTGAATTTCTTTTTATTCACTTATTCCTTTGACTTCTTCCCTTTTAACTGCTGCGATCTACCTGGAAGTATTTCATTGTACAAAACGTTCTTCTGAAAGATTTGCACTGTAATTTGAATGCTGTCATTTAAATCGTTACCACAACATTTTCTGTAAAACAACATGGGTCAGTAACCTCATATGAAAATTCTTCCTTACATCTGACCATTTATTTCACTATGTCTGAACCACAGATGCAGCTCTATATCTGTCTTGTGCCAGTGTCCGTCAGACATGGCCCCCCTCCGCAGATGTAACCTCATTCCCACAAAACCAGAGCAGAAACAGTGTCTAATGCTAAGAGAAATCAGACCTTGGCTGGCAAATAATGTTACCAGTGTGTATAAAGAGGGTGAGACACAGAGTGCCAGAGGGATTTTTGAATGCAGTGGATGTGTGTGTGTGTGTGTGTGTGTGTGTGTGTGTGTGTGTGTGTGTGTGTGTGTGTGTGTGTGTGTGTGTGTGTGTGTGTGTGTGTGTGTGTGTGTGTGAGTGTGTGTGTGTGTGTGTGTGTGTGTGTGAGTGTGCGTGTGCATGTGTGTTTGTGTGTGTATGTGTTTGTGTGTTTGTGTGTATTTTTTTGTCTATGTGTGCTTTTAAATGGCTTGTTTTTATGTAAACCGGTATCTACTGTAGTCAACATTTACAAATCTTGAGTGCATCCTTGTATATTAACTCAACAAACAAATATACACCTATATTTTGTTTCTATCGGATGAACTTTTCAGGAGCTTCGAAAAACACAACCAAGGATTCTGAATAGATTCTTTAGTATTTTTTTTTAATTCAAATCATGTAAAACTTTTTATTATATCACGTGAAAGTAAAGCTTTAAAATGTTTAAATTTTGTTGTGAGAGGCAAGAAATACCTATGTCTGTGCGTGTTTTCAGTTTTGCTTTCCCAAGCAGCCTCTCTCAGCCCTGAGGTTGACTTAAATGCTGTGAGCTTAGATCAAGAGTCTCTGCTGGCTTTGAAGAACACAAAATGAGGCTCTACTGCTGTGACCCCAAAAATGTTTTGAGAGGCAGGTTCTTGTTTGCAGTCTCTCTAAGAGTGGCAATTTGTTGAATATGCTTTGGCTCATTTCTTTGTATTCAGGAGCTGCTTAAAACATTGTTTTTGAGAGCTGCCTAAATTTACTGGAGCCTATTTTGTGCCATTAGATGGTCCTACATGAAAATGGGCCAGTATAAGCAGACAAAGCATAAAAATACAAAGATACAGAGGCACATACATATATATCCACATGCACTTAAACACTAAGACATTATGTCTTTTCATTTTCTCTCTTAGTGCAAATCTGTCATTTATAGTTCTCACCTAATATCCACCAGAGAGCCTGAATACATATGCTCTTAACAACCAACACACAGACCCGACTATGACACTGAAACTGACCTTCTTTCTGCAACATGTGGCTTAAATGACAAGCCTTGAAATCAGTCAATGGGATTCACACCCCCTCTTCTGCTGGCCAGAAATTCTTAGCCAAGTTGTGACTGTACACTCTTCACCTAGTGCACCACTCATGTTATTGCTAAGAATAAAAAGGCTTCTGACCGTTAAATACTACACCCATTACCAAACAGTTAGCTAAATGTCAAGCATGTCCGAGGGATATAAAGATATAAAGACCTGGATGACTTGAAACTTCCTGCTATTGAACTCAGATAAAACTGAAGTTATTGTTCTTGGCCGGCAACTCCTCAGAAACACATTGTCTTATGATATACTTACTCTAGATGGCAGTGCTCTGGCCTCTAGTATCACCGTTAGGAATCTTGGAGTTGTCTTCGATCAGGACATGTCCTTTAACTGCCACATAAAACAAACTTCAAGGACTGACTTTTTTCACCTTCGTAATATCGCAAAAATGAGGCACATCCTTTCTCAAAATGACAGAAAAACTAGTACATGCTTTTGTTACTTCCATGCTCGATTATTGCAACTCACTATTATCAGGCTGTCCCAATAAAACACTAAATACTCTCCAGCTGATTCAGCATGCTGCTGCAAGAGTATTGACAAGAACCAGAAAAGAGATCATATATCTCCTGTCTCTGCATTGGCTCCCTGTGAAATCCAGAATACAATTTAAAATCCTCCTCTTCTCCTACAAAGCCCTTAATGGCCAGTCACCATCCTGTCTTATAGAGCTCATAGTACCTTTTTATCCCAGTAGAACACTTTGCTTCCAGATTGCAGGTCTACTAGTGATTCCTAGAGTCTCCACAAGCAGAATGGGGGGCAGAGCTTTCAGTTATCAGGCTCCTCTGCTGTGGAACCATCTTCCAGTTTGGGTCCGTGAGGCAGACGCCCTCTCCACATTTAAGAGTTGGTTTAAATGCTTCCTCTTTTATAAAGCTTGTGGTTAGAAGTGGCTCAGCATTAGCTTGAGCCATCCCCTCACTATGCTGCTATAGGCCTATACTGCTGGGGGACTACCCATGATGCACCGAGCTTCCCTTTTCACCACCTCCTCCTCTCTCCCTGTGCGTATTAACACCTCAAGAATGCTCATTACTAACTGTCCTTCCTTTCTCCTTTAGCTTTGTGCTTTCTTGTCTCTCTCCTCTTCCTTCTGTCGGTTTCTGCAGGTTTTTTCTGATGGTCCTGAGTCTGGATCCATGGCTGCAGATCCATCTACTGCCCCATGAGCCTGATCGACACCCACTGCTTTAATTATTATGATTGCTACTGTTACCATTTCATTTAGTCCCATTAGTAATATTATTATCCCTGTTAGTATAACTATGGTATATATAGCTATTAGTCCCATTATTATGCTATGCTCTCTCTCCTTCCTCCTGCCCCCATCTCTCTCTCTCTCTCATCCCAGCTGGTCGAGGCAGACCCCCCCCCCCCCCACACACACACACACACACACTACCACCACCATGAGAATCTGTTCAACGTTTCTACCTGTTAAAAGGGAGTTTTTCGTTGCCACTGTCTCCAAGTGTTTGCTCATGGGATAAATGTTGTGTCTCTGTTAATAAAAACTATAAAGAGTCTGGTCTAGACCTGCTCTGTATGAAAAGTGCCCTGAGATAATGTCTGATATGGTGCTATATAAATAAAATTAAATTGAACTGAATTGAATTATATTGGAAGTTCACATTTCATTCAAAACAATGGGTGAAATGTGAACTTCATGGTGGCTCTAGAGGAGAGGTCGGGGGAAACAAACAAACTGACAAAAACCCTACAGGGTCCATTTTTATGTAAACATTCAGTCACAGATGTGTCAGAAACCAGCCTACCTGCTGGTACTGAACACAGGCTCCAGTGCAGTTCTGTCCCCTGGGGTCTCTGGCCCAGTTACGAGCACATGTCAAGTCCATCCTGCAGGCATCAAACCTGAAGCAAAGTGAAATTATGTAAAATCCCAAAAAAACAAACAAACAAACAAACAAAATACCTACAACTGTAAAATATTAAACTTTAATTCTATCATCTGAAAATTTTTTCCCAAGATTCACGTTTTATACCAGAGAACTGAGGTGCCTATTTTAATTTTAGGTGCACTGGGTCTTTCTTTACTTTTAAGAAATACACTTTTTAAATTTAAATTTTTAAATGTCTGTGTGAAAAATATGAGTTACAGTCAGGAGTGGTTAGCTTAGCTTAGAATAAAGATAAGGGGAAAGAGCTAGTCTTCCTCGTCATTATTTTAAATGTTATCTGTGTAATCTGTACAGAAACTGAGAGGTAAAAACAACATCTTGTGTTATTTTGGGGGGTTATATTGCACTTTTTCTTGGCCGGGAACAGTAACGTCCTGGAATCTTATTGTCACAGTATCAGTACCACAAAAAATAATTTTTTTCACTCTGATTCTAGAACATTTTAGACAGATGAGAATGAACGTGTTAATTAGTGAGTTTATAGAGCTGGCGGTAGGCGGATTTCGTTGCCTTTGGACAAAGCCAGGTGTTCCCCCAGTTTGTAGTCTGTAAGGTAACTGGCTGCTAGCGGTAGCTTCATATTTACTGTACAGACGCAAGAGTGGCATTGAGCTAATAAGCATATTTTCCGAAAATTTCAAATTATTCCTTAAAACATACACACCGTATTGTAAATATGAATACATGCACCTTATATTTTATTAGAGTTAAATATGCTGTACTTGGTAATTTTAACATTTTTTCATGACAACAAACATCGCTAGAACCAACAGCTTTTCTCAGGAATATGACAATCTGTGTTTATAATAGTTGTGAAGCCGTTTCTATCAGTCTATCTACTACATTTTCCAATGAGTCATGTCTTTGTACAACCCAACCATGAAATTAGCAGTTTCTCAAATTGGTTATGATCCCCTGGGTGTCTATAAATCCCCATTTGGAAGCCCCTTTTAAACATATTTGTAGCCTTCTTTATATGAAAAGACTCTAATACAGTATATGCAACCTTGATCCCCTCTGTGTCATACGGTTTTATGCTATCTGTTGGGCACCGTCTCAGTATGAGTAGCTCTGTGTGCTGTTGTTATGAAGCCTTGGGATCTGTCTTTTGACAGTCTTATAGGTAACAGGGGGCAGATACTGATTTTGATTTACATTTTCTTGGAAATGATTTTAGCAGCCTCACCAATCACGACAGAAGCTGTGGCAGATCGGCACAGCCTGGATGTATGAACGGCGATGGGGATGAGGCCACCGTGCAGCATCGGGGGAGCAACGGTAAAAACATGACACGCGCTTCAGGAAACCTTCACACCTGAGGAGAGAGAGGGCAGCAATTAGTACTAATCTGAGGTTTATTGATGTTTGTATTTAAACCTGTAATGACCCTTGGAAGGCTGACTCCTCATAGTCAAAGGGGCTGGTCATTAAAGTAATAATGAGGTGACCAAGAAGTTGGTCTTGGTATTGTCAGGCTGTTTAATGAATCTAATCCCTTTAGTTTGTCTGTCGATCTCGTGCTTCATTACTATCTCTTTCAATCTGACTTTCTATATTACTTTTGTTTTCTGTAGACTGATAGTCTTTTTTTGTTACCACTGTTTTTAATCCAACTTCCATCCAGCGCCTAATTCCTACCACGATACCTTTTCCCATTGCTAAGGGTCATTTAATTAAGACTTTTAAAGGGTTATTTACAACTTACTTACAACAGACTTACAAATAGACACAGAAAAATGTACAACAGACTTACAAAGGGTTACTTAATTAAGACTTTCCTTGTTGAATAATTGAGTATGTGTCTTCATCCGACCCAATGACCAACTGGCATATTGAAATGTTCATATGACAGACCTATACTGTATAAAAGCTCAAGAATATTTTTTATCTTGAGTTTGAAATGTAACATTATCATAAAATTGAGAGGAAAAAAAACAACAATAAATGATTCTGTGGCCACTTTGGGGAAGTGGGCACAAGCTATGAACACAACTCTGACATACTGTATTTGAACCTTTTAAGGTGACATGGGGATTTTATTCAGCAAACGCCTTCCTATATACATATCTAGAATATACAGGGTAACATTAGCAACATTAGTTGTTTTTCTGACCATCTAACAAATGTAAGTCCAATACTTATTCATGTTTTAGCTTTAGAAGCTAGCAGCTCAACAGTGTACACCATTTAATGACTAATTATTTCCAGAGTTGGGAGCTAGGCAGGTAGGATAGTGTTTTTTGTTTGTTTTTTTTAGAGCTTTCTTGCTGAAAACAAAAACAGTATGACAGACTGAAACAAAACAGTGAAGAGGCATGGACCACTGGAAAAAATATGACCCATTTTAAATATTGAAATATGTAAAATTATTTATCATAGCTACTTTGAAGTAAAGTTTAAAGTGTCTTTGTCAGGACGATATCGACTGGGTGAGACTTACTCAAAGCTCAGAGGCCCACATTTGTCCCAGGGTTCATTCTTATTTGTGGCAGAGGGAACATGGGAAATGTCCTGGATGTCTTCTTCTGTGCAGCAGCTATCTGTCAGCAGCAGGAACAGGAAAATCTTTCAACCAGTTGTCATTCAGATGATTCTTTTTTTGAAATTTTTACCAGTTGTCATTACACCACTGATTATACCATTTTTCATGTGTTTAAACACTCTGTCACTCACTGTCAGCGTACAGCGCACAGTCCCTCAGGTTGGACTCTGGGCTGGGCGTGGGCTTGTGTTTGCCGTCCTGAAGACACCTACTCCCCGAGCGGGCTCCACCAATCAGCGCCACCGCCAAATATGCACAAACCAATGGCAGAGCGCGACAGGTGACATCCATTTCTATAGCCTCAAACAGATCTGCAAAAAGAGTTCAGGACATTGGACAGCGCAGACGCAGTGCAACGCAGTTTTTTATTGGAGTCACCAGCAAGTATCAAAAACTAGACACGATGACGAGAACACAATCTAATCTACTGTTATAAAATTAATTAAAAAAAAGTAACCCCACAGAAATAACAGTTTATTGATACATACACACATATTCAATGACCTTTGGTGTAAAGGCCACAATCAAAGTTGCTTTCACGGCTCCTAGTTTCAGTCATTATGTCATGCAGTGAGTTATAGACAGTAAACAAGACAATCAGCACAGGCTGTTTAGCTCGGCATGTGGTGACCTAGTAGACAGGGTAAGTCTAATTACGTGGGACTGAGGCACCGTGCTGAGATGGATGACATGCTTAGTTGTTTAATCTGACAAGCTGCTGGCCGATGTGTAGCCTACATAGCACGAATTAAACAAATCTGCTGGACAGGCCGTGATCTTATACAACAAATATATGTAATAAAAAAATAGTAAATCAATTAAATTAATAAAAGAAAAAATACCAAAAACTTTTTGCAACTAAATTTTTATCACCAAAGTGTATAAATGGACACAAGTTTTTGGGCTGCACAAAACACATTATAAGTGAGGCTCAAATAGTAACCTAGATATGTAATTTGAAACATATCAAAAACGTCTTAACAAAAAAATGCAATGCAGTTTTCTAAACAAACCTTTGAAAGACCACAAATTTCTATTTTTCCTACGTAGTCCTTCGGCTCTCAGTATTGAGTTCACAGGGACCTTAAGGGACTCAAACAAACATCCTCACACCAACCTGCAACTTTGTTATGATAATTCAGTCACGTCCTTGTAAAATGTGCTTATCACGACCAGTCGGTTCAGGTGTACGTCGTCTATAGGGAAACGCGGTTTGGATCGCCGGCTGTGTTTTTTTACCTGTCGGTTCGTTAAAAGATGCTCCGGGCTCGATCTTCCCGTTTTGTTTTTGTTTTTGCTTTTTGCTTTTTTCTCTTTTTCTGTTTGTGAGTATTTTCTCAGTGTCTCCCCGGTTTGTCGCTCGCTGCCCCGGTCTCCTCCTCTCTCTTTCTGCTTGTGATCTCCGCTGCCCGGAGCCGCTGCTCGCCACTTTGTAACCGGTTTATATGAAGGACATTTCAGTCCCTTCCACCAGGCAACTCACCCCCCCTCCGCCCTATACTGGGAAGACCTCTCTCTCTCTCTCTCTCTCTCTCTCTCTCTCTCTCTTCTTCCCTCCCTCTTTTGCACGCACACACGCATATGCACACAGAGAAAAGCGGGCTCCCTCCTTGTTAATCTCCCAAAGAGTTTTTCACCAAATCCTCCTTGCTGACAGCCTTCCTTTCATCCGATCAAGGAATTGTGTAGATGGAAAGACTGAGAAAAAATATATAGGCAAAATCCAGTCTCATATGGGTTTTCTTTATTGCCCTTGATTTGGCGAGGATCATTCACAGGTGCTGCTGAGTCACACCTGTTCTTCAGCTCTCTCTGTCCACACACCCATCAGTACAAACACACACACACACACACACCTGACTGAGGTCAGGGCTATTTCCAGATGACAGGGTTAGAGGAGTACGCAGCTGAGATTTAATACTGTATGTTATGCTGAGGACAGGAAACTCACATCTCTATGGAAAATAAAACCACATACTCACCTGTAAGCTGCTGCACTTTGCAAAACCCTTCCTGGTAAAATAAAGACAGAGTTCACGTCAGCCTTTTTTTCTGGATGCAGTTTTTTTGGATGCAGTTTTTTTGGGTCATCTGTGTACAACTAAGATCAGTAATCTTGCCAGTAATGCTTCCAAAAAGCATAATCCCTAAAAGCTTGTTATTAATCCTTTCCATTTGGTTGTAGATAAATATTTCAAATATTTTACACAATCATGTATATTTGATGAGAGCTCTGAAATGCGTGGTTTTAACAGGGTCATATGGAGAGTGAGTGTGACTAGCCAGTGTGTTTTTCCAACATGTGAAATTTTACTCCTGGCTTTTAATCCCACCTCCCTCTGGACCTGGTGTGGCAGTCTAATCCCTGGCTAGGTGCATCTCTCTCTCTCTCTCTCTCTCTCTCTCTCTCTCTCTCTCTCTCTCTCTCTCTCCCCCAATTGCCCTCCCACAGCTTTTGCCCATAGAGGAGCAGATGGAGAGCGTCTTGTGGCCTAGATATGTCTGCCTAAAACCAAGACTGTGAAATTGGTGACATGCCTTAGACATGATTGGTTCTGGCACCAAAACCGTGCAGGGACAGGAAGGGACCAGACAGATTGGCTATCAAATAAACACACAGATTGAGTGCAGATGAAATGCCCTCGATGGAGATTCAACTCAGATTCACACTGTATGAGCTGAAGGAGGAAATGAGGGCTCGCTCATGCCTTGTTGTCCACCAGACTGTTTCATAACTGCTGAGGGTCATCACCACAGAGCACTTTATTTCTGGGGGTGCGAGCAGAGGAGCGAGAGGCAGACAAACAGCTCTCCATCTGGTAATTAGAGGGAGAATAACGATATTCTTTGTGCAAGAGCTATTCAGGGAACAGAGAGAGGGAGGACAAAGCAGGTCATCGCTGCTCTCTGTGTAGCCTTGTTGTCGTTCTCATTTAACAGGCTTGGGTCACTGCCTGCGTTTGAGCCTTAGGCCGGCCCTCAGCTGGCAAACAGTGTCACCCATCCTCGTCAACTCACAAAATGACAGACATTCATTTCCGCCATTTAATGTTTCTTTGATTTGTGCCACTGACCTATTTATCCTGGACAGCAGACAGTTTAACAAGTTTTGCATCTACATCAAGTTTGGAAAATGAAAGGTCAGAAATGATGAACCTGTCTGAAAACTCTTCCAGACAGCAGGAATACAAGATGCATTGTCTACTGCAGTTACTCCCCAAACAAGAGTACGTGTACCCCTAGGGGCAACTTCTGCAATTGCCAAGGGGTTGGGCGGAACAAAACAGAAAGCCAGACAGGGTAACAAGTTGCTGTGATGCTGATCTGATCAACACCTATATTTATAATTACCATTAAAATGCCCATCAACCTGAGTGTATGAAAACTAGTTATCGAAAGAACAGAGAAGTTGATATAATATGCTAAAAGTAAAATTTGACATAGCTTAAATAATGTGTAAATGGTTAAAATCTTGGTTGAACTGATACACAGTTTAAATATTTGGCTAAAAGGAGGCTAAAAGGAGGATAAAGGTTTGAAACATCTAGCTTCTGTCACTCCAAGTGGAAGCTGTTCATTGCAAACTTAACAACGACAACATAAAAACTAACAGTTCCACTGTATGAAAATATCCACTTTCATTTATTTAATAGTGTTAAATGACATATTTTAAAATTTGTTAATAAGAACATATTAGGAAAGCCAGTGTTGACTGTATCTAGCATTGATAGGGTTGTGGGGGTACATGAGAAAAAAGAGGTGAATCCCTGGTGTATTTCATGTTGAATATAAGACTTCATGATCTGCTTCTGTTTCTTCAACATGAGGAAATCCAAGGCAGAGGATATCTGAGATGATCCTACACATGGAATCATAGGGATCCACTTAAAATCTTTAATTGCTGTTTAGTTTTTTCTAAAATGATCCTGCATTTTATCTCAATCAGCCATAGTGTGTATTTCTGTAGCATTTAATGGTAAAATGAAATGAATGCTCTACGATCTGTTAGTCATAGAGCAAATGAATAGCTTTGATTTCTGAATAGCTTTGATTTCCTTCCTCCGTAATGTATTAAAGGGTTTTGTTTTATAATGTTACTGTTGTGGTTCATTAGAGAGCTGTTGAGCTGGCAGAAAAATCCAGTCTTCAGATAGACTGAGAGCTGTTGTTGGACAACAAAGAAGTAGAGAAGTGGTCCCAGTTCCCCACCATGTGGTCTCATTGCAGCACTGCATGCAAAGTATTTATGTCCATTCATTGTTTTTCATTCATGTCCAGGACTCCCATGTAATATTGTACACTTACTTAGAAACCCGATTATATTGTCTTCCTGCTAAAAATGGGTCTCTGTAGAAGTTGTGACTGACATTACTTGATTTGTTTCCCCATCTTTGCTGCATTAAGTTGAGATGAATATAAGTGACAGATTTGAATCAAGGCAAAGATTTTTAGTTAATTTCAGCTCTTTCTGCCATTTATACAATTGTTAGAGAGAAGAGGTTGAGTCTAGATCTTCGCTGAGGTCAAAACGGTTAGTGGTCATTTGGTCTAAATCTTTGAATGTGGTGGTTTTTCCCAATGTTCGGGGTTAGGGTAGCAACAGCATAAGTGGACAAGATCATGATAGTGCTCCCCACCAACTGCGATGAGGCTCCTCGCTTCACCACAAACCTCCATCCATGCCTCTATAAGTGAGCATCTGTTGCCTGTTGTCTGAGCTATGGGTTACATAGCTGCAGTGCCAGACAGACAGCTCCTTTAACTCTTGGAATCGTGATGAATCCAAATGTCAGTGTTTCTGTCTCATGCTCAGGATGGACCAAGTCCTTCTTGTTAAAGCTCAGAACACATGCTTACCTTTCTCCAAGCATTATTCTTTATCCTCAGACTCAGCTGGGTGCCAGAGTATGTCAACAACACCTGCGGGAGACTGGCAGAATCAACAAGGTCTCTTGCCTGTGGGGCAAACTCTCCAGATAGGACTCAATAATAGAAAGAACAGATGTCAGTCTGGCTTTGCTTGTACAGCTCACCACCATTGTATCAGGTCATCTTGCCATATAGATTTCAAAACATGCTTATTTCCTTTTAAACTTCAAAATCCATTCATGTCACCCTATTATTAAAAAAAGCAAGATATTTATGAGAAATACATCTTTTGTTTTTACAAAACCTGAAATTATTCATTGTATACTTGTTGAAAATATTATATCAGTATGAGTATTTTTGTTGTTTTCAATTGAAATACAGTCACAGATCAGAGTGATATTACTGTTACCATTAATATTGACTAACAGTTGCAACCACTCTAAATATTTGGGGCAGTGACACTTCTGCTAAAAGATTGGGTCCAGAGTGAAGGGAACGGAAAATATTTTGTTTTCTTTTGTCTGAATACAAGTCAGTGGCACTTTTTAGAAAACCACAAGATGAAGAGCCATTGCCTAAAAAAACTGCTGTACAGATGAACAAATTGTATGCCTTATATAACTCTTTAATATTTTTGTTTGACCTGAAGTTTTAATTTTGTTTTTTATCAATTGTCTTTTATTTATGTAAAAATTTTAATTTATTGGCTTTTACACAGTATTCTTGTTGATTAAGAGGAGGTGTGTAACTACAAGACTCATGATAAAAAAAAAAGTGTGGTCAATTGAAAAAAAATTATTAGAGACCAGTATTTATATAAATTGTGATCATTTTCAGGTGAAAAGTTTTCTACAAAAAACTTCAGCTCTGCTTCTTTGTTTTTTTTCCCATCATCTCTCCCATATAAAGATTATTGCTTTCTGGATCGAGGCTGTAATTTATCATACCTCGTTTCTTCTGCTCACAGAAGAAGGAAACTACTTGTAAAAAAAAAGAAAAGAAACAGGTATATATGAAGGGAAGAATCTCTGAGTCATGATTTGACTGAAATGCTGACTTTAAGGAGGGGACAAAGAGACACGAACAAGAATCAAATTCTTAATGCCTGAGCTGTGTGGGTGCACCTTTGGGATGATGTATCACATGAGAGTTGCCCAAACAGATGCCTGTTTGTATTAGAAGCACGGGCTCTGCAACCATAGATGGATGACAGACAAACAGTGGTGTTTGTCCCATAACTCTGCCTCTGAAATGATACCTTGGTGGGAGGAGATCAATAGAGAAGACAAACCTGGTTCTCCTTTTCACTTTCTCTGCAGCTGTCCTTCTCACAGGTCCGTCTTCAGCATTTTAAAATGATCCATATTCCAAACCTTCACATAGTACTTATTCAGATCAAATAAAACTGGTTGTTTTGGTTGGTGGTTGTTTTGGAAGACTCAGATTTAAAAAACTGCATGAGCATTTTAGTCCACATGTAAGAGGTCAGTGAAGGTTACATCAATCTGAGTTCACAGCTGCAGCCTTGTGCTGCTTTTTAGATGATGTTTTGGGCTCTTGCAGGACTCCTTGCATCATCGTAATAGGCTTAGCTGTGTGTGTGTTTGTGTAGGAAGGTCTTTTCATCAGCTGTCTGATTAAAAACACTGGTTGGGTCCATGCTAATACTGCTTCTAAGCTACACCCAATAACATTCACTTCAAATGCACACATACATAAATTTTAAAAAATGCCTTGACTCTAATAAGTTTGTTGGCTTGCTCTCTAAAAGCACTTTACTCTGATAACATTTATCTTTGTTCTTCTCTTCGTCTCTTCCTTGACTTTTCTGTCCCCTTGTTGCTTTAGCTAAGTGTTAATGAATAATATGACAAAGGCCCAGTCGTTTCATCTTTCTCCTTTCTTCTCTCCCCAGTTTATCTCTCTCTTCCTCGACAGATCAACTAATACCGTATAAAGGAGGAAGCTAATGCTCTCTCGGCACCAGTGTTGTTTGCATTGCTTCTAAATCAAGAAGACCCACTCTAAAAACACTTAAAAATCAGACTGCAATGGGAGGCTTCTAAAAAGTGTTTTAAACTCTAAGATTCTTGAAAAAAAATGTTTTCCATCAGTTTAATAATTATGGTTAGTTTGGGTTAAACCATATTTACATGACAGGAAATTTTGAGAATACATGTCTAAACAATACAAGACTTCATATGGGGCTACATAGGGGTCAATCACTGGTCCTTATTTATCTAATCCCTACATGCTTCTGCTTTGCCATATCCCTCACAATAACATGTTTACTAACATGATTGTGTCGACGATACTCATGTCTACATATCATATCTCTTTCTCCCAAAATCCTTTTAAAAACTTATTTAGAGCATTGACCAGATTGATGACCAAACTTGCAAGAATTTTCTCCATCTCAATTTTTTTTTTATAGTACTCCACAAAATACATAGGCAAACAATTAGTGCTAAGACTGTCACTTAAACCTTAAGTCAAATTAGGAATCTCGGTGTAGTCATTAACTTTGACCAAAAGCTTAGCAACCACATTGACTCTGTTAACCCTTTTATTAGAAGATGTGACAGAAGATTAATCCTAGGGTTTAGAAGAAGCATCTTAATGATGACTTTGACACAAAAATGCTGTGTCTGTCTGTTGATATGTGATTGTTAATTTGTGTGTTTTGAACCAATGGGACCAATCCCCTTTCAGTTTTCCCCCTTTTCAGTTCCTGCTACTGCCGTCTAGCCTTCTAATTGGTGATGTTAGTCCGTGGGTGTGTGTAATTAAAGACTGGGACACAGGAAGAGGAAATTGAAGGAGTGATACATAGAGGAAAACAAGAATGCGATGGACACATTTTATCCAAAGCAGTTCCACAGATACTGTATATTAGAGAAGGAAATGCAGAAAAAAAACCCAATGGCAATCCTTCCTCTCTTACCTTCTCTTCTATAGACAGAAAAAAACAAGACACTCCTGACTTAAGACTATGTACTTCACTGTCTTTGGCCACAAGTTGTGTTTGTGTTTAATTCTAGCCTTGTAATGACCCTCTGATCATCAGGTGGCTCACTTTTTATTAATAAGTGAATGGCTAATTGCCGTATTTGCAGTGTCTCGCAGACATATGCAGCGTCCCTTCTGCGCTGCCATGTCTCACCACAAGGAGTCACAGTGGTGATTCATAGTGAAGTGAAAGGAGTTTATTCAGAATATTTATTGTGATTTGCACAATGTATTGGAAAAAAACTGAGGCTTGTTTGTGCTGTATGTTAGGCATGGACAGGATGAGTCAGTTGTGAAAACAGCTGATACTTAAAAATTACAGAAACTTTGATGAGTCTTTGCATATTGTCTCCTTCACGTACACTTTAAAGACTGCAAGCGACCACTAAATCTCAATGAACTGATGGAGTGATGAAGTATCATGATGAAGTAGATTCACGACTCACAATGTTTTAGAATCATACCTGTTTTAATATTGTGTATTAGAACTTAGGTGATTTTGCTATTCAGACTCTATATTACATATCTTTGCTGTTGCTACTGCTGCTTTTCATAATTTTGTCAATGCACAGAAGTGCATAGGGCTTATAAATAAGAGGGCAAGGATGTGTTCACTTATTGAAATAATAAGTTTAAAGGATATATCAAGGATCATTATGTTTCTGAATAGCAACTTAAATCCTTAACTTAAAAGTGACTGTCAGCTCTAGCAATAGTACTCTATATGTTTTTAAAAGGGCATTCCAGCAGTTACATGCTCCTCAACATAGATGAGAGGACAAGTGAACCTTTAATAACAGTTACTTTACCTGAGATATTTCCTCACTGTAACAACTCTGCAAACTAGAGGCTTCAAAGATGACCACTGATCATGGAGATTGAATTCTCAGACAGCTTCAGGAAAACACAAGCAACACTGTGAGCACCAAAATATTGCTGTTTTGTAGTTGGATATATTGTGTTTTCACTCCTTCTAATTAAGAAGTAAGAGAAGTTTGAGAGTGTGGTTAAACAGTGTTGACTGAATAAGTCACATCTTTCTTAATTTATATACATTGTCAGCAATGATTTAAAATCCTGTTTCGGTGCATAATGAGCTTGTTTTATGTGTTTTTAGATACACAGTTAAACTGTCTATACTTATACAATGCAAATTCTGTAGTTTCATTTTATGTGCTGGAGCTCAGTGCTCAGTAAGGATTGGCAGCTGTACAGATGTTAGTCACTGATACTACTACTGGTTGTGAGAGGAGGCTATTATCTGGGAAGCATTACTGCTCCCATCTGCTCACTTCTTGTATGTGTGTGTGTGCATGTTTGTGTATTGAAACATATACCAACACAACACCAACAGCACCACAACTTGGCAATTTTGTTTAATTGTTATGTCTCAGAAGAATTTTATCATTCAAAAGATTACACAGTGGGTGACAGTGGAGAAACTTCTAACGAATTTTCTCTTCTTTATAAAAGACAGATATAGTGTTAGTGTGTGTTGTTTAATTTTTCCAGTTGCGTAAAGGATATGAATGAAGAGGAAGTGGCCTATTCAGATTATGTGTATGCCTGAGAACTATTTTTTATCTTCAGGAGGAATTTTGTTTAATTAGTGGTAAAAAGATTTTTTGAAGAATAATAGACATCTACAATCCTCAAATTTAATAATGATACTATACAGCTTTGATCATTGCTGTGAGCATTACTATTTAATATGACTACTTGGGTAATTAGGAGGGTTAACCCTTGAGATTTTTTAGCTATGAACAGAAGACGATCAACTCTTGTCCCAAACAAAACTGAGCAGCTGTTGCTCTCCAAACCCAAAGGGATTACAAAATCATTACGTAAGAGGATATGAGGTAGCATCATTTTTGTATCCAGGAGCCGCTGAACAGCAGGTCATTCTTTGGCAACCATAATGACAACATTATGAAACCCAGTGAAGTGTGCCTCCCCTTCCAGACTTCCACCTGTGCTGGGCTTTTAAATTAAACTCAGTTCAACTGGTGCTGGACCAGAAATCAACAGTCTCCTCTGCATGCTAAGTGTCCACTGGCTCCACTTCAGCACAAGAAGCATTCAAGGCTGTGACAGAGGTGGGAGAAGAAGATAGGGAACAAGGTTTTGTGTGTGTGAGAGGGAGGCGACAGTGCTGTTAGGATTTTGTCTGTTTGTTACGGTTTACATGTCAAACAGACAGTAGAACAAAGCACTGCCATCAGCACTGAGACGATCTGGCTCTCTGACTGATAGCCAGACGGCTCTGGCAGCTCCATTTAATCTAACAAATAATAGCCTGCTTACTGAGGGTTTTTTCAGGCTAGAATTGTGCCTCTTTGAAGACATTCTGCCACAGCAAGGGAAAGGTCTTCAGATTGTTAGAAATTTGTGATATGTAGTCTTGTTTGCTTTGTTAGATCTATCTATCTATCTATCTATCTATCTATCTATCTATCTATCTATCTATCTATCTATCTATCTATCTATCTATCTATCTATCTATCTATCTATCTATCTGTCTGTCTGTCTGTCTGTCTGTCTGTCTGTCTGTCTGTCTGTCTGTCTGTCTATCTATCTATCTAGTTATCTATCTATCTAGTTATCTATCTATCTAAAAACTGAATATTTGTAATTTGGTTTTCATTTCCAGAAAGAATAACATATATGCTGCAAATTAACATGACTGGATTCTTACAGCATTTGTCTATGTTGTGTTATATAATTTTATGTGATGGTACAAAGCTACCCTGCAACCTCTGTATTCATCTTTGCTTGTTTCTTGGCCTCTTATGTCTTAACTAGACTAGGAGACTACAGCCATGCTAGCTGATCTCTGAGGATATATTTAAGCATAGCAGTGCTTGAGGCTATGCTAACATCAACATAGTAACATGCTGATGTTTAGCAGGTATAAGGTTTACTGTGTTCACCATCTTAGTTTAGTGTGTTACATAGCTCACATTTACAAATCTGGAGAGGATACTAATATATCTAGGCTCAGCATGCTAATATCTTCACTATGACAATGCTAACATGCAGGTAAAATGTTTACAATGTTCACCACAAGTTTAGTGTGTTAACATACTAAAACTTGATCTTTAGCACTGAACATAATCACAGCTGAGGCTAATGGGAATGTTATCGGTTTTGCAATGATTTCGACTTCACAAAGTGTCAGCAAGATTAAGATGTGGATCACTTGGTGATGCTGAATTAAACCTAAAGGTGTAATCGGAGATGATAAAATTCATCCAGAGGTAACATGAATTTCTGCATGAAATCTGAAATATTTTAGGATAAATTAAAAAATTTATAGGTGGCTACCCTGTTGAGGTGAACATAACATTAAATTAATACAAAAAGGAAATTTAGTAAGTCAACCTTTAACTTCATTGCAAACAGCTTTTACTCAACAGAAAAAAAAGCTTCCTCCCTACAGCCTTCCTGGTAGTTTCCTATCAAATTGGTCAGTGTGGGCTGAGTTCAGACACACTTTTGCAGATCTCTCGCTGCGTCTGGTCCGTCTGGCACTGATGAGGTCATAGCAGTGTGGGCAGCTTGGACCATATGTTACATAAAAACAGTGTGAAAGTCCTAATTCCCTACCCAGGCATTATGCAACGACTTTGCCAAAGGGCCTGCCACCTGTCAATAACGGAAGTATAATCACAGGTAGAAACATGGTGTTGCCCAGTGTGACCTAGCAAAGGCCAAAGCTGATTATATTCTTTGTTTTTCTTTCTTTCCTCAGCTTGTGTGTTGTGTTGGAGAGTCCTGTGTTTTTTTGTTACAACTCTCTATCTATCTATCTATCTATCTATCTATCTATCTATCTATCTATCTATCTATCTATCTATCTATCTATCTATCTATCTATCTATCTATCTATCTATCTATCTATCTATCTATCTATCTATCTTATAATGAGGATGAGAGATTCATTTGGCCTAACTGGAATGTTCTGGTATTAAATAAACTCCATTATATAAAACCCACAGTTTTAGAACAAAACAAGGCTGAGTGTTTAACCTGTTAGCTGTTGGGCCCCTATGTGTTTATCTGAATAAACTAATCTTTATTTTCAAATACTGTATGTAGCTTACCAAGAAGAAAATAAAAACGTAAAATGAAGGATTTTACATAGAGCTACCACAAGACAACAAATAACAATAAGATAAAAGATAATACATCTGCCGTAAAGGAATAGTTCAGCGTTTGGGGAATCATGGTTATTGGTTTTCTTGATGATAGATGAGAATTTTGATACCAATGTTACATATTTACCAAAATGTTGAACTCTTGCTGTTGCTGTTCTTAGGATGTACAAGTCTGTTATTTTTTTCTGTAAAGTGAGAAAATGAACCAATCATATCCATGATGAATCCAACTGCCGCCATGCACGCGCGCGCACACGAACACGCACACGCACACGCACACACACTGTTTACTTAAGCCTACGTCGCTGTCCGTGGTGCTGAATTTGGCTCTAATCCGTCTCATTCAACACATTCACAAACACATTACTCCTGGTGAATAAAACGCAGCTATTACCCAGGTGTGTGGGAAACTGGATTTGTGTTTCTTTTCTTTAGGACCGGGACTGGATGCTCGTCCATTCAACCGAGCAGAGCCAGTCCGATGCGAGTAGGAGGAGGGGCGAGAGGGGAACCCGGGAAGGGGCTACAAATATCGCGTTGCTGCTGGCACGCCGTCTCCAGGTTCGTGGGATTTGAGGGTGTAGGAGCGACGACCGGATGAACGGAGCGGAGCGGAGCGGATGGCGTTTCAACGTTTGAGTGGCTCCCAAGCGGGACGGGGAGTTAATGATGTGCTCCCCTGACTCACGGTGATGTTCACAGGAGCAGACAGGCTCCTCCGCCACGAAGCCGTGTCAGTCCGGCCGAGGTGCTCAAGGATGAAGCGCGACTCGGAGCAGCGCTGCTCAACTACGGCGCAGTAGTGTGTGAAATATCCGTTCGGTTGGTTTTCGCCTGCGCTGAGCTTTGAACGCGTTGTTCCTTGTGACCAAACGTGGGGAGAAGCTCACGTTTTCTTTGGGACGTTGTCGTGAAACGGCAGAAGAAGCAGAAGAACTTGGTTTCAACGTGGGATCGGCTGATCCCATATGGACATTTGCGTTTGCAGTGATTGTTCTCAGGCCTGCAGGCGGTCGGCTGGATAGCATAAAGGCGCACAGACCTCTGGCAAAATGTCAAGGAGGCTCCGTAGAGGAGCGCAGACCGCAGAGACAGCAGCATGAGCGGCAACACCGACACGCAGGACATGGGTCTGAAGCGGGGAGGAGACAACACTTGTCGCTGCTTTACGGACACGTCGCTTCGGTCGGACACAACGGGACCGCTTGACATGTGTGTATAATCCTGGGCTTCTTCAACGTGACACCGGACTCCGTCTCCGAGCGTGCGCCAGGACGCAGCTGCTGCCGCCGCTACCGCTCGGGTGTGAACTTGAAGCGCCGGTCGATGCCACCCCGGCCTGGAGCCACGCCGCCCTTCATTACGCCATGGATGACTCGGGGATAATACGGCGCCGGAGGCTGCAGGTGAGGTTGGCCACACAACAGACTGGACATCACCGACCTGTCATGTTTCTTCAGTCAGACATGTCACTACGTCGAGTGTCCACGGGCTTATTTATGTCTTTGTAATGATAAGTTACTTTGATTTCTCAGTTCACAGTAGGGATCCTTATCATGGTGGCCCACTTAGTGGAACTTGTGTTATCAATATACCCACAGGCCTCAGTATATTGCATTCACAACAATAGTTTCACACAGACTCTCAAGCCTTGTTGTCTGATCTACTTCATTGTATATATGATCTCCTATACTGTCACTTAAAATCAGTGGAGCCAGTCCAGTCTATAGAGAATATAACAATATTACACATTGCTTTTATAGAGTTTACAAATTATACTATCTTATATTGCATTTCAGGCTGCGACTAACGACTATTTTCCTTGATTAATTGTTCTTCCAATTATATAACCGACTAGTTCTATGGTCTGTAATACATTATGAAATAGTGAAAGTGAATATAAAGTTTCTCCAGAGCCCAAGGGGATGTCTTGGAATAGCTTTTCTAAGTTGGACCAACAGCCCAAAAGCTAAAGATGTTCAGTTTACTAGCATGTAAGGCTGAGGAAAGTGGCCAATCACCACATCGAAGAAACTGAAACCATCAGACATTTGGTATTTTTGCTTGAAAAACAGCCTCAGTTATTAAAGTGATGGCCCACTGGTTTTCTCTCAGTCAACTAATTGATTAATTGTCTCTAATAGCAGTATTACTAGATGATCTTATTTCTCTATGTTTCCCCTTGGGGTCTCACAGTTAATCTGGTGGTGTATTGATATAAAGTGATTATCCCCATTGTGCTTATATGTATTTTTTGTAAATACGTGTCCTATACATATAATTTAGTCTTTCTTTGCCGTGATGTTCGCATATTGTTTCTATAAAGCTCCTCTTAGGATCAGTACTATTTCTAATTTGTAATGCATTTATATAGGCTCCTTTTGAGGAAACGTTGGCAATGAATAGTCACTCATGCATGCTGATATGACGTGTTCAAATGACTGTGTTCATCCATTATGAAGCAGCCTGCTTAACCACTGGGTCATACACCCCCCTCCATCTTTGTGTGATTCACTCAAGTGAACTGAGAAGAGATGAGCAGCCTACAGGCCAGGTGGGGGGCAGACTCCTGTGGGCTTGTGTGCACGTGAGTGTGTGTATACTGTGTTAGCGTTTATTTCCATTAATTAGTTCATTTTGGATGGTGTTATGTCAGTTATATATGCCAAAGAAAAGTGAATTTATCAGCAAGTGCTCTAAATTGCACCTCTGAGCTGCTCAGAGGCAACTTGACCCCTATTACTGGGAAAAGAGAGGGAGGGAGAGGGAAGAGAGTATAAAGGAATCATAGGAGGATTAGTACTGAGGTGTGCTGATGGTTCTGTGTCTCATCATCCCAACCACTCAGCTCACTGCTCTGCTTCTGTGATGTATGACAGGGGCTGCAAGGGCATTAATCATCGTAGAGTCATTCTCACTAGGTCACTGGCATTTTATAGATGTAGGCAGGCAAGCTGAATAATTTTGTGTCTGTCTATGTGTGTGAAAGACTGTGTAGACTCATAGTTTAAGGGATGTGTGCATTTAGCCTATGTACATGGAGTTGTATGCCCATGTTTCACATTATATATTTGTGCCTTTATAAAATTGAGTGTTGATAGGTGATTGGCTGCGCATGTCCTATTGAACTGCCTTGTCACTCCCCTGTGTCTAATCATCCCAACCGTCACTCACTTTCTCTCTCTCTCTGTCTCTCTCACACACACACACACACACACACTCACACAGTTTCTCTTTCAGCACCATATGGTGACACACCCCACTCCCCTGCAGTGGGGGTCAAGGGTCACACCCATGATGCACTGCTTCAACATGACTAACATGAAATGAACATCTTTTTGATTCTTTGTGCCTGCTGCACTCTGTGACACTGCGTCCCTTCTTTTGGCTTGCTGACACATACTGTATGTACTGCTATGAATAGATACAAAGAAAATATTTAGAAATAATAATAAATTAATTAGCGTTACATAAAATAGCTACAGAACAATTTGCTATTCATATTAAAATTGAACTGAAAAAGGAATTTGTCTCACTTTTTGAGTGAGGAAATATGAATTATACTGTTATTATTGGGAAAGCTTCTTCATTTTTTCAGTGTCTCCTTTGCTTTTACAAAGAAAAACACGAGGCAAAAAAACAAAAAAAGTGATTAAAAAAATAAACCTTAAGTTTAGTATTTGTTATTACAGGCATCACATTCAGATATCAAAAAAAAAAAAAAAATATGGCTGCACAAAAATGAAAAGCACCAGATTCTCTAGTATGTGTGACACTTGTGCCTCAGCCTTGCCGATCAACTCCTCTGCCTTTTCCATCCATCAGACCCAGATTGGTTAGTCATTCACTGCTGTAGATGATAACCAGACCAGTCAATGTCTCTTGGCAGCATGACGCTCTTGATTTATCCCTGTTGTTATTCTCCAGGTCTTCTCCCTACCCTTTTTATTTTGCAGTTTGTCCGCAAAATGATTGGACTGTCCTGCTCATCCTGACAGAGCAGCAATGTACTTTATAGGCACCCAGCCCAGATAGTGCCATTTCATTATTGCAGGGGCATATATTTTCCTTTAGTGCAGGCAAGATGACCTGAAGGACACAACCGCAAAGGAGCTTTTATGTGGTAGTCATATGGCAGGGAAGCATGTACCACAATTTGCTGGCCTTTCCAGTCTCAGTGATGGTTTACTGTCTGCATCGAACTGTCCCCTGACTTTACCTTGCTTGACTGCCCAAAGAGCGGCATCCCAGACTTGCCATATCAACATATTGTTAAATGGTTAAACTAGCACATGGACACTAGTTCAAGAGAATTAGAAGACACAAGCACAGTTCTGAATTTAAATGATGTAGATAAGGTTTCTTAATGTAACTTGAATTTCAACATAGTCTTCAGCTCTTCATCTCATCTCAATTCAATGAGGTTGAGTGGATTAACAAATGGTGCATCAAGAATGACAGTGACTCAAAAACATGAGGCAACCATTACAAGAAGCCCCTGGAGTGTGCACACATACAGAGATGCATATAGGACATATGCAGGGATTGTAAAACTGGCAGTGGCACAATCACCCTCCAGTAAGAGAATTGTATATTCATAGTTTGCACAGCAACCCTTTCTTTAACACAAACACATAAACACATACTCCTGTCAACACATACTCCTGTCATACTCCTGTCAGTGTGATAGCCTGGGATTAAAAGGATCACACAATCATTTATAAGCACCAATCTCAGCGCGCACCCCCACAGGATGCAGCTAAACCTGGATAAAAAGAGCAGCCATTGCTGTCAGAAAAGGGAGCAAATATAGAGTGGAACTGTTTTGCTTTCTAATCTGTGATCAGTGGGCATGTCATGTTTGTAACAGAACCTCCCATCTGTCATCAGATTTCATCAGTGAAACTCAGTGAGAATTTAGCTGTGAACCCAGCAACACATCAGCCGTAGACAATATTTTTTTAAACAATCATTTTACATGTGGTCACGTGGGAGATATAACTATGCAATGAGCAATATTTGCGGTGTTCTGACGGACTAATTTTACCACAGGAGAATTAAGTCAGAGGTTTCAGGACATGATGTAGAACCCTGATAAGACTGTCAAGACTGTGACAAGACTGTGAGGCACAGAGAGCAGATTTAGAAGCAGACTGGTTTGCAGTCCTTGTATAAAGACCACTGATGAAGTACAGATTGGAAATGGGAAATGAGTTGTGTCTTTCTCACCTTTTTACAAATTAAAGTGGAATTGAGGATTATGAGTGAAATTCTGGCAGATATTATGTGACAGTGATTACTATGGAATATAATGGAATTTCTACTTGGTTAATAAAGGCTATGTCACATGAGGATTTGATCACTGGACTACCATGTAATTACAGGGATATAATCTACAGTCCTGAAAATTCACTGCAGAGTATATAAAGACGATTGCTGCTACTTTTCTTGTTCACTCTGTGGAAGGTTGAACCAGGGAAAGAAGTCATGAGAGGAAGAGAGGATGGAAGCACCGTATACATGGTGCCTATTTATTTTTTCAGCTACCAATAGATGGCTGCACTTTAGTTAATGTCCCAACTGGTTCTTTTTAATTGTCTAGAGACATCTGAACTAAAAGGGCCCAGCATAGGAACATCAGAGAGAAGAGAGCAGATGTTCACAGGTCTGTATTCAGATACAAATGAGGCATAGCAGTCTGCTCTATCTCCTGTTCCACTGGCAGGCACAATGCATTTAGATTTTCTTAATGTGCTTTTTATGCAAAACAGTGCTGTTTTTATATGACTGCAATACTAAGTTACCACTAAACAGGGCCTACAAAATGTAATCCCAAGTGAAACACTCAATTTATTGAAGAGTAATATAAAACACTGGTCACTGATAATTGTATATTTGTTAATATACTAACATTTGATGATTGGCTCTAAACACAGAGTAAAGCTGAGGCTGATGGGAATGTCACTAGTTATGTGGAGTTTGTTTTGGACAAATTAAAATTTTGACCTATTGCTGATGCTAGATTAAAAATCAGGGGGATCACATTTCATTCAAAACCACAAATGTGATTGTCATGGGTGCTTAGATGAAAATAGCATCACCAGAGTGATTAGGATTCATCCTTCTGGACACCTCAAAGGCCCATACAATACAATCTATACAATAGCTGTTGAGATATATCAGTCTGGACTTAAATGATGGACTGACCAATAGGCTGACATTGGCACTGATAGCTCACTATCAGTGTAGCTAAAGGCTACACCTACTGTGCATTCAATTGAGTTATGGAAATTTTTTGAAACTTTTTGACTTTCAAGGCCAAAGATAAACAGTTTCCCAACCAGAATTAAAAAAATGTCATTACAATACTTAAAATATGAAAAAAAAATAGCGCTCGGCTGTTTGTTGCCTGATCAGAATTATCGCAGAAAGAATGTGGTGCTTTCAGGGGCCTTGGACTTATGACCTCACTATCTCTAAAGTCCTGGTCACAGTTCTGGCTCTTCCCCCATGTAAAGCTTAGAAAGAAATGTACACAACAGTTTTTATTTCACACAATGAGCTCTTATGTGGTTGTTCTTACAACAGACTGTAGAGCTGTTCTGGCTTATGATCATAAGGTGAGAAGAAGGGAAGATGATTCTTTTCTTCTTTTTTTTTCGAGTGAGTGTTTGCCACTGTGCTTACTCAGCTTTCTCTTCTGGAGATAATTCTTGTCCATGACATGGACTTAACCTGGTGTGGCTGAAACCATAAATCCCATATGGACATTGTGAAACCTGTGTTGAAGCTTCGCCTACACTTTGATAAAGATTTTTTGCCACAGAAGAAATCATTAACAGCAGGTCCACACATGCTTCCTCTCTCTCTCTCTCTCTCTCTCACACACACACACACACACACACACAGACACACACACATACACACACACACACACACACACACACACACACACACACACTGACTCCTGACTGACTTTTAGCAGGTGGCAAATGTGATGCTAACAGCAGCTTAACAACATTAAACTGCACGTGACTGGAGAAGGTGTGAATCAGCTAAAGCATTAATTACATCTACAACTATATACTGATTAACGGCTAACATCTCCAGCATCATTTATGGTGGTGAAGGCCAGAGGACTCATCCCCCCCTCCCCCCATTACATACACACCCCTCTCTCTCTCAAACACCCTGTACTCAAGCCTTGTTTACACCCTCCATCTCCTCCCTCTTTATCTATCGCAGCATGCAGGGTTTTGTAAAGAGCCAGGCTATGCTGGCACGAGATCTAGCTCTGCTCACACTGTTTTCTTTTGGTGCGGTGAGTGTCTCCTGCTGTTTCATCCCCTCTCCATCTGGACTCAGGAGATGGAGGATACATGGGAGAGAGAGCAAGAGAGAGAGAGAGAGAGAGAGAGAGAGAGAGAGAGAGAGAGAGAGAGAGAGAGAGTGAGAGATGTGCCCTGGCTAGAAGCAGTTTCATATATTAACAAACCAGTTGGTTTGAAAACAAACATAAAGCAACTACATAATGTAAATATATGCAAAAATAACTGAGATAAATTCAGATCAGATTTATTACCGGGCTCGTCTGAATTACTATGTGGGAAACTTACCCATAGGACCCACAGGGCCCCAGGTTAACCATAGAGCAATTAACCAATTAACATGCACCATCCTACTTAATTGTTTTTATTTTTGTGTTGTAGATAAAGCAGTTTATACTGCTAACGGTAGCAGATTGAACACTCAAAGTTTTTATTTATTTTTGAAACAATGGGTCCTTTATTCAGAGAGTGGTAGGCTTCTAATATCCAGCCAGAGACCATCGATTTTATGCACAGAAATGATAACTTTCACCTGCAGCTTTTACCGGCCGTAGCTATTTAGAAAAATCTGGACCTTATATGGAGCTTTCACATCAAACTGAATCTACTGATATTTAACAGCAGAACCAAATTAAAATGCGTAATTTTTGCTTCTTGGAAAAAAAGTAAGTATCTAGAGATAAACTGCCCAACCAGTAAACCATGACAGATCTTTAAGCTTTACTGCTCTTTCACAAGTAAACGTGCATTTTCTCTCTACCTGATAGAGCATTCAGGTCTGTTTTTGTTTTTTTAAAATCCGTATATCCTATTTCAACAGGAAAAGCATCCAGTTTAAGCAGGAAGATACTTTCAAAGGTTTATAGTGACTTAGGGGAACTCCACACATTACACATAAAGGTTAATTTGACTAGTTATGGAGAGTACTACCTGACGTGTGAAAACAATTATTAAAAAAGTCTGCTGTTGCTCTTGAAGAACTTTGTCATGTCTGTAAATGGCATTTTCTGTATCACTTATGTGAAAGTATATGTTTGGATATTTCTGTGCCTGATCTCTACCTTTTTGGCTTTCTTTGTCTTTCTTCCAGAAGGATTTGCCACTGCCTCGAAAAAACAGCAGGTGAGTGTTACCTTCTAGCATCTGTCCTTCCTTCTGTCTCCCTCCCTCTGTCTTTACTCTGCTGTCTGAGGAGAGACTGGGTTCTCCATGAAGAAAAACAATTACACTGCTGTGCATTTGGTCATTCATCAACAAGGTCTCTTCTCCTGAGCTTGTATCGGACTGGCAGTTTTTCTTGGATAGGTATGATTTGCATGGTGTGTTTGAAAGCTCTAATGCTTCGGTCTTGCTTTTGGAATGGAGGGTGTAGTCCTTGTGTGGAGGAGGAGGAGGTCAGCTGGAGGGATGCTGGGGCTCAGATTAAGGCCAGCCCTGGATGCTGTCCATGGTGCTGAAAAACCACTCTGTCTTTTCCTGTAACTCATTCTCTCCCCCTTGATCATGCCCCTCTTCTCTTCCTATTTCTTGGTTATAAATCTGTTTTCTGTTGCGCTCCCATTTCCACCCCTTGTCATTTCAGATCCCCTCTACCTATCCCTCTTTTCTATGTCCCTTCTCGTGTTCCTCTTTCTGTCTCCCTCTTACACACTCAGAATTTGTCTGGTTGTTAAGTTATAAGTATATTAGCAATCTGAATTAGCCAACCCACAGGTAAAAGAATTATGCATAGTTACTTATTATATATAATAAATAAATAAATACAATAAATCAAACGCATACAGCAAAGGTAAATTACCTAAACAACAGAATAAGCAGTAAAAAAACAAAGTATACAATGTAGTGTCTGTGGATAAATTAAAAATAAAACAAATGACAATGCAAGACAACATTAAGACAATGATGATTCTTCTTTTGTTTTTTATAAATAGATATTTCTAAAAGAAAGATAATATAATGTCTGTTAGAGTACAACTAATTAAAATCACTCAAGCACAGCTCTTATGTACAGTTTAATGTACCTGCAGTTTAAGTATCTGGATTTTGCACTACTTTATAGGTACCTCTACAGCACTACATTTCAGTGGATTTTGCATATTAAGATTTTGAATAAAAACAAATGATTTGTTAATGAAATATGATCTCTATTTTACATAGAGTAGTTAAAAGTAGCCTCACCTCCACCTACTACAATGTAAAGCTGCTGTCTAGGCAGTAATCCATTGTTGGTATAACCTAATAATATTTATACTGTGTATAATATAACTCTAAGACTGGCCATTCTGCTGCATAACAAGTGCTTTTACTCAAAGCTGCTTTAATAAGCATGTGAAAGGGGACGCTCATAGTGATGAAGCCACAAAATTGCCATCTGACTCTTCAGTTCCCCACTCTCACCACTCTCAACAGCCTAGTTTCCATAACAATTCGCATTGTTTTGATTGCATATTCATAACAGTCAGACATCTGTCTGCTAAGAATTTGTTTTAGCAGCTAGAGAGTCAGAAATTTACAGCGGGAGTTGGTGGACACCAAACTAGAGCGAACAGAGTTGTTATATGAGTTGCAATCATCAGAAGGACAGAAACATAACTATAAAAGAATACTAATACTGCTCTTTATTTGCTGGATGTGTAAATAGGCAAATGTTTGGCAAAACAATATAAGCTAACATGTGAGGTTTTCTTTCCCCTCCCACCAGGTGGCCTAAAAGTTAGTTAATATCGGTAGTTCCACTTAAGTAAATAATCTGAATACTTCAATCAATGCAAAGTATACCTCCAATCAGCCAAAACATTAAAAACAGTTACCGGTTTTAAAGTTGTGGCTGATCTGTATCGATTATCATGAAGATAGTATAGAATAAGGTCAATGGAGGTTCTTAAAGTGCACCTTTAAAATCTCTTTGATCCACTGAGTGCTAAGTCTAAATCTCTGCGTGTGTGTCAGCCTATGTTTGTGTGTGTGTAAGTAGTCACAGCCCACTACCCTCAGTCTCCACCCTCCTCTTTGGCCCCCATCCCGTGTCCTTGCCCCATCTCTTTTCTACCCTGCCCCCACATCCCAAATCATCATGGGTAATCAAACATGAAATGAAGCAGTAGACCATCTCTTTGTATGGGCCGTGTTCTCCTATCTATCTCACTTTTGTCTTACTTTCCACCGCTACTTTACCATCGAGGCGTTTCTCTTGACCGCTCCCATTTGGAATCAGTCTGTCTGTGTCTCAGTCGCATCACATCCTGTGTCTCTCAGTCGGACGTTATAAGTCCACCATCCATTATAGATGAGCTCAGTGGAGTTGGCCTCACATTCAGTCTGCCTACTGTATCCATTCATGGGTAAACACAACGTACCCATTCAGATTGTGAATGTTTTCTTTATTCAAGTCATTCCGTTCCACATCTGTTTTATAGTTATGTAACAGTTCGCATGACCTTGGTCGTTTGTCATTTCTTCACTTTCTGCTGAGATAAATTAACCTCTCTTTACTCCCTCCTTCATTTATTCATTATATCCATAGCCTGCAGCAAAACATTTTAACTCCCCATCAGGTTCTTTCAGTGCATAGACAATGAAAGCAGAGACACAAAGGAAAACACAAAATTTAGAACAAAAAGGTCACAATATTAAGCTGTGTACCAGCCTTAGCCTTAAAAAATGACCCACAATCTTCTGCCGCTTTTTGTTGTTCCCATCTTAAAGACAGAGACACCATATCTCCCTCTTTACCTCCCTCTCTGTCTCTCTCTCTCTCTTACTCTCTTTCTCTGTCTCCCTCCCTCTCTCTCCTCTTTGGTTCTTGGCCACACTTGCCCAGACACCAGCACACATCTAAAGGTTGTCGGAGCCACAGTGCACGGTGCGTTGAAATAACATTTTTCTGAGAGACCTGCTGCTTTCTGACTGCTCTCCCTCACTGCTATTATTGCAGCTGCTGCTGTTGCTCAGAGCTACGCCTAGATACCAAACCAGCAACATGTTCCGACGCACTAAAAGGTACAGCAAGAAACGGAATAGTGATGATTTGGCGTCTGTGGGATGTGGGGTGTGGTAGGACTGGCTTTCTCTTCACGCTCCTCTCTCTCTCTCTCTCTCAGTCTTAGATGCTCTGTACCTTTCTGTTTGTTAGTCTTGTCACGATTAATCTGTAATGCAGTATATGTTACAGAGATTCGTGTTGACAGTGTGACTTGTGATTTAAGTCATATCCGCATTTGTGGCTGAGTGTGAATGTTGAGAATGTTGAGTGTTTATACAGAATACTGTTATTGTCATAGTAAAGGTCTGACAGCTTACATGTAGGTCAGTTTGTAAACATAATGTTATAATGGTTTAAGATGTAATATCTTTTAAAGCTGTAGGATATGCTTCTATAGTATGGTATCTCAGTGTTATGCAATCCAACTGACCCATATCTGTCTCAAGAGAGGCCCCAAATGTATACAGGCCAGTATGTGATCATGCTAGCAGCATGTATCTATGGACAGCAATGTTGGTTGATCGTAGTCTTCAGCCTCAACTGATGCTGACTCATGTGACATCGCTTGAGCCAGTTTATCAGACTTAACGCAGCTCCTTCTGGAGCCACAAAAAGGATTTATACTGCTTTTTTCATGAATGCAGTAGTGCTCACCGAGACCTGTGAACAGATTTGAACTTTCCTTTAACGTTCTAACTGGTTTTATCATTATGTCAAAATTTCACTTTGTCCACTACTCTATGACTAAATACTTGCAAAACTAATGGCATTTCCATCACCCTGAGCTGTATTCTATTTTTAATTCAAATTGGCAAACGTTAGCATGCTAATATTCTGATCCAAGATAACAAATATGGTCAATTTTATACCTGCTTAAGCTGATGTTAGCGTTTAGCTCAAGTCAGCACTGTGCCTAAGTACAGCCTCACAGGGTGTGGTCTCCAAGCCTTGTTACATGACAATTCAAAATTTTGGAATTGAGTTAATTTTGGAAAAGAATGAAAGTTCACATGAGTTATTGGTAAAAAAAATGACTTCACATGATTTGTAGTTGTAGCTTTCACTTATATTCCACATACTGTAGCCTAATATTTCTGGTTTTGATGGACCATCTTCACCTAATGATTTAGAGTCAAGGTCATACCGAGCAACATATGGATGTTTGAAATGGAAGGTTAGTAAGAAGCTTGAGATTGAGATTGAGACTCAGTTTATAACTATATATTTGGCCCTGGTCATGGTTTCATTGACCTTGATGTAAATGACTCATCATAGTGACATTTCTGGCAGACCTGCAGGTAGACTGACTGTCTGGGGTGATCAATCAATGATAACATGAGCCAAAGATGAGTCAGATTGAACCAAAACTTGTAACTTGATTTTTCTAAAATCTAATTCACTGAACTTGAGGGATGTTTTTCTGTAGTTATATGATCAGGTGGGTTATTTTGGAGAAGGTTTTACCCTGCTGAAGTTTTCTTGTGTAACATATTGAAAACCTACTTGCTGCCGATGCAAAACGCACAATTAAACAGATAAAAATAACGCAGAAGTCTCACCTTTTGTGATGCCTGCTACACTCCTGCTGTGGTGCTCAAACCCAGTAGGAATTGTTTTGAAAATCCTGCATTATGTACAAAATGCAGGATGGTTTCAGTGTAGTGTGTGTAGTTGCTGAAAAGTTTATTTCTTAGCTATTAAGAACACAAACTAAAGAAGCAAAGTCACAGCCAGAGAAAATGAGGAGCAAAGGAACAAGTGATTAAACAGATGAAAATGAAGGAGATGGAAAAAGAGAGGTTGTGCAAGAGGTGGAAGGAGGAGAGACTGAAATAGAGTGCAGGGCCCTGGGGTGATATCTGTGTCTGCTCTTCCATTAGGGACCAGCTCACTAAGGTTACGTGAGCAAGTAAGACATGCAAACTAGCTTTGACTGCCTCTCCCTTTCTTTCTTTCTTTTTTGGTCTCCCTCTTTTACTCTTTTCCTTTCTCACTCACTTTTATTTCAGTCATTAGTACATAAATGTAAGCATAAGAGTTGTTCCTGATTTTGTTCTATGCATGTCTACTCTTGTTCATGTAGTTGTGTGTTTCCTAAGTGATAGTTCACTAAATCCCGTCCCTGAGCAGAAAATTTAAGTTGTAAAAATAGATTTAAAAACATGTTTAATTTGCAAATGTTTGCATAAAAAGCTAACTAGCTTATTGCCTACAAATCTTACAAAGTCAAGGAGCACATAATTAAATAGCTATAATAGATGGTTGGGTTTATAGTTTCTATTAAGAAAAAATACCTTGTTCACAGGTTGCACATCATCTGTGTAGTATTTGTCCACTGTGTGAGAGCCACGCCTGGATGCTATCAGAGTTTAGGGTAACATTGGTGACTCTGCCCTGCTCTTTAATGAATATAAGTTACCCTTCCAACCAACCCACCCACCACTGCAGTGTTTTCCCAGCTTGTCCAGGCTCCTTGCTAAATGAGTCCTACCATCTTGCTTTACACTACCTCCTCTACACCTGCATGCACTTCTTCCTGGAGAAGATGCTATCGCTCCTTTCCCTTGGCTTTATTGGACTGGCAGCTTGGAAAGTAGCCTAGGCCTGCTCACTCCCTTACCACCGTCCGACAAGAGGCTTCTGCCTCAGTCTTGCCTCTTCCACCTCCACCTACAGCTCTCTTGCAGCCCTCCACTTCCTGCCAGTGTGGACCTCATTGCCAGCTGCTGCTACTTTGGGGTCCACAGGATCTTTTGTATTGCATGGTTTCTTTTGTACTTGTCACCATGAATTTTTCTTTGAGGCCCCTGAAGGGGAGCTGTAGAGTGTTGGTGGACCTGTACAGAGCAGCACTGTTTAAGCTTCCTCAGTTGACGTTGGCACCTCATAGAAAAGCAGGGGCCACAAAACTCTTGGCAGGATTGTATGGTGGTGAATCCAGGCCTTGAAACGACCAGCAACCCAGATTTATCAGCCTTGGTAACCCAGGCTTCAAGGTCTTGCAGCTGTGCCCTTTTGGCTGTTGTCAGAGTTTGCCCAGGCTCTTGACTGGCTGTTCTGTAAGTGTTGGAATGGAAGTTCCATAAATTGTGAAGTAGAATTTGTACAACACAAGGGACCTTGACTTTGATGGTCTGAAGCTCATCCTTACCCATAAAATGAGGTCCTCAAGTCCTTTTAAGATCCAACTGCTGCCAGGGACTGATGATGTTGTAACAGTCAAGTTGTCCATGTAGGCTCTGATTAATAGCTGTTGCACATCAGTCTTTGTCAAGGGACCTTGGCACTCCAACTGTGCTGACTTCACAACCATATTCATGGTGAGAGTGAAAAAGGGTGACTGAGATGGTGGATCGAGTTAGATGGATGGATAGCTTTACTTGTCCGAATCGGGAAATTGGTTTGCAGCACAATCAGAGGGTATTATATCCCAGGGTCACAAACATCACATCATCATAGAGTCACTAATAAACATACTCTTACATACTCCTGATAAGTAGTTATAATTCCCTTCCCGAGCCTGTGCTATTCTGCTCTCATTTGGTGGATGTTATAGTAATCCAGAATGAGGTCACTGATCTTGCTGGGAACATGGTGTCTACCCTACCAGCTTGTGCAGTATGGACCCATAGGCATTGGCAACGCCCAACCATAGAACCACCAGGTCCGCCTTTCCCTCCTTTGCTTCTTTTAGAAATTGGCTGACTGCCCCTGTTCACTCCATGCAGCCAAGTGATCCATGGATCCCGACTTCTGTACCAATGTGTCGATGTACCTGTTCATCAGGAGAAACTCTCAGTCATCAGGATAATATACTGAAAAATATCCTACATATTGTGCTGAGCAGAGAGATGGTTTGAAACTGCTTCTTAGTAAAATCTGAAGGGGTTGGTGATGAAAGCTGTCTGCTTCCTAGCCCTTTCCTTCCCCTGTCTTCTGTGCCACTTTGCCTTCCTGAGAGATATGAGCTTTTTCTTCAAGACATTTCACAGTTCCACTAGTGGCTAGTGTTCCTCTTCACCAGCTGCCTTGAACTGCTTTTTGAGAGTTCTAAGCTCCTGCCACATCTTTTGTATAATCATTGCCCTGCGGTTCTTGCTGTAGGGTTTCTTGCTGTTCCCTATTTCCTCATGGCCCTATCTCTCAGACATACAGCTAACAGTAATGGCTGTCATGCCTGCAGCTGTATGTCCATATCACCCCTAGTGGTAGTTTGTAGGATTCCACACAACTCTTACTCAAACTGCTGTCACTCACTCTTGTTGTTTGCTGGAGGACATTTGATCTACATCCGAACAACTCTGGATTGAGTCATGGGTACCAGTGCTTGGAGTCTATTCATGCTCCCCCTGTGTGTCACCAGTAAGTGCTCCTGTGCATAGCACCTGAATCTCCTATTCAAGGCACTTTATTCTGGGCTAATGGATTTGGAGGGCCCATGGATTTTTACATTTGTTGCCAAAGATGCATCTTGCAATTCTCATTGTCTTTCCATTTGCATGGGTCGAAAACATTAGGTATGATTTGTTGTTGCTTCAGCAGGTTTACTTGTAACTTGTATCGTTTTTTTGCTTGCAGAAGGTACAAGCCAGGGTGCTAGCCCAACATGAACTGGTCGCCGTCTTTACGTGCTGTCATTTTACTATAATAATCACCAAACAATTCTTGGTTGTCATCAGCCCCTTCCCAGACATCAATTATTGACCCAGAAATTCAGGTTGCAAAATACATTTCTCAGATGTGCTGGGCTGCATCAGGTTCTGGGTTCAGGCGAGTGTTATCACTGCATCCTGTACAGTTTACAGCAACAGAAACTAAGGGGAGCAGAATTAATTGGTTGGACACTAGAAGAATAGATGCACAAATATATATATATATATACATATATATATATGGGCAGTATGTGCATTTCCCCGAGGTGTTCTGGCTCAGGTGCATTATGCTGTGGGGCAAACAGTGCACACATATGAACATCACACCTGGTTCTGTGCTTGTACACACACATAGTCCCACTATTCTCATACACATGCATCTTCTCAAATCACACAGCTGTATCCGCATCCTCTGCTCATAAACACTCCTCCTCTGTAACAAATAAATCATTACACTTCACTTAACCATTTATGTGCAAACCAAAAGCTGGAGACTGAGGAAACTGAGACAGACTGTAGAGTCTCTCCTTCTAAGTCCTGCAGCTTTCCTCAATAGGAAGCCCATGGTTCAGTATACACAAGCTTACGCAGAAGGTGCTACACCCTCCAGTTTGCTCCTGATTTCAGTAAAGGGCACCTTCTTTCCTCTCCTGTTAGAGTAAAGGAGACTCTTAATCTCTTTGATCTTCCTTTTCCTCCGCTGTGTCCCTGTCAGGGCTTCTTTTAAAGGAAAACACTTTTAAGGACAGAATTCTTGACAGCATTACATTTACCTTTGCTTGATAGATATTGCTACTGTCAGCTGCTGTGTTGACAGTAGTTTTTAGACTATTACAAAATAAAAACCCAAGAAAATGTTTCATACTGGCTGTGGGGTTTTAAAGTGCTATAGGTTTGAGACCCCAGAGAGCTGGGAAGCTCGGAAATTGGGAACGAAAGAGGCAAAACAAAGGGTCATGATGTCTGTCTAACCTTTCAAATGGCTGTTGATTTTAACATTTAACACAATGCTTGGTGCAGTTGAGTGGAGCTCTGATGGAGCTGAGTGAGGACAGTGTCCTGCCTCAGGCCTTGACCATGACCATTTTATGTTTGTCCTTGCCGTTTATTGCTGCTCATGTGACCCAGTGGACCTTATTGTTAGATTCACTTACTCAGTTTACTTAATTAACCAATTCTGTATAGTCAGAATAAAGTTTGATGGTTTCTAAGCACAAAAAAATCATATAGTGAAATTAAAAATACATACATAAAATGTGTATATTAAACAATTGTTGGCACCCTATTAGATTCAAATTAGTTCCTCAAACCAAATTAAAAAAAATAACATTCACCTGTGCTCAATTTTCAATGTTAATGTGGCCTGATTTACCCAATTAATGATGTTTTTATTGCATAAAAGGGGGCTGATTGTTTCCAATTTTTTTCACAGTAGCTGACACAAGAGAGTTTTTTGACTGCATCCAGAATGCTATTGTCTAAAAATATGAAATATTTGGAATGCTACAAGGCAATTGCCAAAAATGCTGAAATTCCTGGTTCAGTTCATAATTTTAGATGTTTCACAGTCATAAAACTATTGCCTCCAGGACATGTCACTGAAAGGAAACTCAGTGAGAAGTCTGCAGATTGTGGAAAAAGCACCATGCAAGACATCTAATGAGCTTCAGACTGACCTGGAGCAAACTGCAGTATACTAAACCAAATAGGGCTCCACGGGCAAAAGGGCCAAGGAGCACACCACTACTGAAAGAAAGGCACAAAATGAAAGGCTACTGTTTCCAAAAACTTTCATAGATAAGCCTCTTCCTGGGATTATTTTATATGGATGGATGAAACCTAAGTAGAACTCTTTGGGAACACAGTGCATTAGTTTGATTATAGATGACAAAATGAGGCCCATAAGGAAAAGAACAGTAAAATATGGTGGAGGTTCTATCATGCTGTGGGTCTGCTTTTCTGCCTGTTACTGGAGGCATGGCATGTATCAAAGGAATGATGACATCAGAAGATTACCAAGACATTTCATGGTGAAATGTGTTACCCAGTGTCAGAAAGCTAGTTTTGAGGGGAAGGTCTTCAGTCTTTCTGCAGGATAACAACCCAGAGCACATATCCAGCAGCACAAGAAAGAGATAGCTAGTGTTAAACTGGATGGCTATGAGTCCTGACCTAAATCCTATTGATAAGAGAGTTTAAATCTGCCATTACAAAAGGGACTCCTGAAAATTTAACCACTTGAACGCATAGCAATAATTTAGTGGCAGAAAATTACATTAGAACAAAATAACAACATGATTTTACATTTTTTCCTCATCATACTAATGAGACTAACTAGACTAACTAGTTCTATACTGCAAAAAAAATTTGTTCTTTATTCCCATGTCTTCTACATGAATCAACTCAAGATGATGCCAACCTGCCTGCAACATCTAGTTTTAGCTTCAGTCTTTCAGGACAGTGTCACCTAAGTCATTATCAAGTATGTTTAAGCCTTTAAGCCTGCATGATTCTACTTTTGAGTCAGATGGAAACATTCAACTCAATTTTCAATTTGAACCAACTCATGGAGCCAACCTTAGCTTAATTAGTTAGCTAGCAAAAGCTTCCAAAAATTTGCAGCCAAACTTTTTCTTTTCAGCAATTACTCAGACCACTTCAGTTTTTTTTTCGCATTCTCTTATGTTGAAGCCTTATGCTTAATTTGTTTAAATTCATTTTTTTGCCTCATCAATCTTCACTCAATACCCCACAATGACAAATCAAAACAGAAATTTAGACATTTTTGAAAATGTATTAAAAGGGGAAAAAAGGAAATAACAAATTGGCATCTGTAGTTAGACCCTTTACTATGGTACTTTTAGCTCAGGTGCCTCCAACTTCTCTGGATCATCTTTGTGGTGTTTCTACACCTTCATTTGAGTCCACTTGTTGTATATTCAGTGGATTGGATATTATTTGGAAAAGCACACATCCATCTATATAAGGTTTCAAAACTGAGTTTCTGAATGCACTGTATGACAAGTGTAAAATCCTCCTTTTCTAACATATATCTATATTATGGGAAGATCTCCCAGGTGTTTCAGTATCTGCAAATACATTTTTTCTGTGTATGCATACATTGGACCTTTTATAACTACCTAAAGAACAACTGCAAGCACACATGTTGTTCTTTCCCTCTCAGTGCCCTAACACATTATGTTGTTTAGTCAGAACCAGTCATTTGGTTGAGTTGTTTCAGTGTTTGCCATGTTAGTTTTCCTATCTTTTACTTGATGGAACTTGTTTATTGGGCAAGTTCATGGTTCGCTTCCCCTCCATTGCTGCCTCATCCACTCTTAAAGAACACTTATTTATCTCCTTTCCTCTCTTATAATGTAGTTCTTATTTTTTGAGGGGGAAAAAGCAATTGTAGTTGTTTTTAAGGAAAGATACAGAATGTTAATGCTTGTTACACTGTAGAAACCTGTGACATTTTAGCTGCCCAATGAATTTTTTTTACTCAACAACTGGCTTCCTTTGTGTGATTCCAGGTGATTTGTTGGGCACTTCATGTCGTGCCACCATTAAACATCAGTTATTTCCCTTTTTCTTTGTCTCTCCCTGCCCCTCCCTCCACCCTTCAACAGTGAACTTGAGTGTCCTCAATAATGAGGAGCATTTCTCCTCTCTCTCCTTTCCTTCTCTGTGGTCCCTGGTCACCGTTATCAGAAGCCTCCCTGCCATACACTGCGTAGCAACAAGCCATCATGTGACCATTACTCCCTCCTCGCCCCACAGTCCCCATGGGGTTGTTGACACCAACTAAATTTCCTCTGGTTTCTTGTTCCTGCAATAAAATTCTCCAGTCTTTTCATTGCATTATAAAACTTTATGACAGTTGTGTAGACAGTAAAAGAAAAAGGGGCTTTTCCAAGAAAATAAAATTTAAAAAAGAATATTTGATATTTATTGTTTCTGCACCCCTTTCTCCTTAAGCACTTCCTTAAATTGCCCCTTTCAGTTTTTCCAAAAACATATCAGTGATTTTTTTTTTTCACTATTACCATTTGTATCTCTGGAAATCTCTCATTCATCCTCAGCTTATTTCATGCTGAAAAATTAGCAAACTAGTCCTCCCCAACTTATCATCAGTAGATCTTTTCTCCTTTTCTGCCTTCACCTCCCCCCTTTTTCTCTTTGAAGTGTTGTAACTCTTAGCCTTACTTTCTCTCGCTAATCTCCTCTATGCCTCAGATTCACTTCTGTTTGACTTTTCATATCACAGTCACATTTGTGCAGTCTCATATGAATAGATGGTTTGGTTTGATCAATATTAATGGTCCCCCTGTTGTTAAGTAGAGAGAGAAATGTGAAGAGGTAGAGGATGAAGGTGCCTATTTGTCTGCGTTTCATAGAGCCATGCTGTTTCCCCTTTGTGTCATCGCTCATGGCTGCTCATAGACAATATTTCCCCATGTGCTCTGTTTATGCATTCTGTATGTTCTGCTTCATGTTTGTGCAGCATTAATCTGTGTGTGTGTGTGTGTGTGTGTGTGTGTGTGTGTGTGTGTGTGTGTGTGTGTGTGTGTGTGTGTGTGTGTGTGTGTGTGTGTGTGTGTGTGTGTGTGTGGGTGTTTGTGTGTGTATGTGTATGTCAAAGTGAAAAAACTAGGTCATCTTTACCTTGCACATGTGTGGATGAGGAGCACCACTTGGAGAGCTTTCGACCTGCATCTCTGATTGTTATTTTTCTTATTTTTTTCAGTATCTTTCCATTGAGTTTGCAGTCACCCCATTTCCCTAAGTATTTACTTTCCCTCGTCTTGCTTTCATGTCATGCTTGCACCAGCTAACACCACTATTTCTCTGTACATCTCCTTCCTCATCCTCCACACATTCACCCCCCCCCCTTCCAGATGTCTGCAACAGCCAGTAAAGCCTATTGCAGTTGTGTGCATCTCTCCCTCCCCTTGCAACCCTCTCTTGATCTTGAATGACCATTGAGCACAAAACAGGCCCCAGGCTTCCCTCTGAAATTTAGTTGCTAGACATGTAAATATATACAATGCTCTGAATACTGACAGCAGTTTCTTCACGAGCTCTACAGGGGTTCATTCATGGCCAAACAAGACATACACACAAACACACAAACATACTCACACGCACACACACAAACACACACAAACACACACACATAAACATGCATGTTTTCACTGAGATAATTGATATTGGTGGGATCGGCTGTAAGCCAGGTTGTGTATGTTATAGCTGAATGACTGCAGATTCAGAGGAAAAGGTTCATGTTTATGGAAGAATGTCGGGATGTAATTGATCCAGTTTAGAAAGTGTGAAATGGCACAATAGCATGTAATGGATCTGCATGTTAAATACACCCTATTGGCCTATATGATCAATATCCACAAGGCTAGCTCTGATATTGACCTAATTGATCAGGATATCTTGTGAGCAGTTAAAAAAAATTAAAAGAGATAGATGAAGTGAGATGAGATGAATCAATTGTCAATGTCTACTGGTGGGGTAGGAGTCATTTTCATTTTCTTGACTCTGGTCATCATAACAGTGGAGACCTTATTTTTAATGATTCCACAGTTCAATGCATTCTGAGCAGTTACCAACAACATCTACATTTTTGCTGTAATATTAGCAGACTGTAGCCCACAAACACACTGTGAGGGACCAAATTAAAGGATATTGTTTTTGTCAAAAGCGTTCTCATTTTTTTTCACAAATTAAATACTTCATTCCAACTTGATTTTCATCTAGACCTTCTCCCAGAATAGGGTCAAGGTCTTCTTTTGCAGTATGTATAATTTAACAGGTACAGATAGTTGCTTTGCATTATACCTTTACAAAGGAGGAAAGAAAATGATCCCTAGATCCCACTTCTGAGAGCCTGACATGTTGGCTCAGAGTTATCCAGGTGGTGAAGAGGGAAGGTTTGAACACTGACACGGGCAGTGTGTTGCTGTCTACATCCAGGGGAACAATGTGGGAGGTTGAGGTTTTTTAAAGTTAAACTGCAGTGTATTCTGTTTATAATGTTTTAAAGTTAAGTTGAAATTCCTGTTTTTTCTACACAGGATTATTGAGCAATATTAACAATTTAGTTGATTTTCTCTTTTTTTTGTATTGTGTTGTGAAATTCCTGTCAGGGTCATTTATTCATTCTATCACTTGATAACTTATTCATATCCAAATTTGGCATTTAATAAATGTGGTATATTTTTATGTCTCACCGTCTACCCATCTCTCACAGTGTCTATCTCTGTGCTATCTTCATGTGTTGATCCAGCTCATGTCTCTACCCTGCAAGTGCCAATGAAGTCATGAATGTTTTTGTGTGTGCGCTCACGTGTGTGTCGAGGTGGTGTGTCCTGCTCACACGCGAACCCTTATGACAGAGGCTGAAAGAATACAAAGGGAGAAAACCAACCATTCTCTTCATCTAACAGCATAAACGTGGGTCCCCAGACACATTTGAAGTGACTCCTTGTGGTAGTGAATGCTATTTAATGCCCCCAAAACAATTAACTGAGGTCATGGTAAAGCTGATGTTTTTTCAAAATATTTTCATATGAATACCATCCATTCTTTTATGATTCCTATCTTTCTTCTTTCTCTTCTCCGTTGCTTGTTCTCACCATTCTCTCAAACTTTGCCACTCTCTCATCTTAGTCAACCCCCCCCCCCCGCCCTCTCAATCTCTTATCGTAGGTGAGCAGAAGCAGACAGGGATGAATGACTCTGGAGATTGAAGCCTCTTTATCGCTGCTGTGCTCCTGCAGTCAGCATGTGTCTGTGTCTCCTGCACCTAGAGATGCAACTGTGAATAGATCCTGCTTTCGGACACGATTCTAACACTCGACACAGTAGTTACAAAATTGTCTCATTTACATTTATCTCTCTCTTTTTCTCTCTATAGTTGTCGTACAAGCAACAGGAAAAGTCTGATCTTGACCACCACCTCTCCCACGCTGCCTCGCCCACACTCCCCTTTGCCCCTCCCTGGACACCTGGGTACATACAGTAACACATCACACTTGATCTATTAGCTTGTGCATTTGTTGGTGGAAAGCTGTTAAACACTTCAATTTTTGAGAGTGTTATCAGTCTTGTCATCGAACTCTCAATAGGGACGAGAATAAGCTAAGAATTTGGAACTATTCCTTTAGCAAACATGGCCTCTGGAGATAGATTACAGCTTTGATAATTTAAAAGAGGCTGTGTCTTGATCTAAGGTATTCAGCTGACTCAGTCTTATTTCAGATTTGCTGGCTTGATTCATTCATCAAGCCCCCAGTCATATCTTTCAGTCCATTAATCAAAATAGCCACATTACTGTCCAAAGAACAAGGGAGGACAAATAAAAATCAGAGGCTACAAAGTAGTCTAAAAATCAATGAAAGGCCTTTATGGTTTGGAAAAAAATCCAAATCAATTTCACACAATTTTTCCCTCTTAGACTCAACCCAATAATTGTGAATAGTCACATTATCACATTGAACCATAGAGTCAGATGAGGTTGAGTCAGCTTTAGTGCCACACCTCACAGGGAAAAGGGAAACCATGGTAGGAAGATTTAATCTGTTTGTTTTTTTGAGGTAATTTGGTAATTAAATAGCTTGATTTCTTTTAATCACATACTCCATTTCAAAATTTTCTCTCTCTCTCTCTTGTTCCTCATCCTGTGTGTATGTCTTATTGTCCCAGCAGGAAGCAGCCCTCTGGATAGCCCACGAAACTTCTCTCCCAGTAACCCAGCACACTTCTCGTTTGCCTCCTCCAGAAGGTCACTGCTTTATATCACTACATATACTGAGTGTGATCACATGTACACTCCCACCTGTGTTTATGTTAGAGCTTGGAGAAGAAAGTGGAGAGAAACGCACAGAATTCAAGTCAGCATGAGGCAAAGGGAGGGGAGGAACTAGAACAAATAAGCATCAGAGAACAGAAGATGTGTCAATCCGTTGCGGTGCAAGGTCTCACAAATCCTGGGGAGCAGGGAGCCTCTCACTGCACTGTATTAGTATGGAGAAATTGACTGACCTGCACAGAGCCCCGACCTAAATCTCATCCAACCTTTGTTATGAACTGTGATGCCAACTGGAAGCCAGGTCTTATCGTCCAACATCAATGCTACTGTGGCTGAATGGGAGCAAGCCCTTGCAACCAGATTCAAAAACTAAGCAATTCAGTCACATATGGGTGTAACGTTCAGGCGTCCATATAGTACTGACCATGACAGTTTATCCTGATATTAAATAATGTTGACCTCAACTGAGCAGCCCAGAATCTGTAATATGATAATATGTATATTGCACAATTGTTATTATATTGTTGTTATTCATATTATATCATGACCATGAAAAATGTAGTTGTTATCTTATTTTCTTTTGGAGGTGACCATCGTATGAAGTAAACAGGGCAATGCACATTGATGTGTTTAAATATAGAAAATAATAGACATTATGAAGGAAACACCACACCACTTCCTATGGGCCATCTGTGTATATCAGAACACCTTATGCATTATTATTTACTTTTAAGTACTTATTTGAAAATCATCTAAACCTGAATGATTTCATGCAAATTATTTCTTTTATTTTATAAATTGTGCGCAAGAAAAGAAAATCTTGAGTAATGTCAATAAAATAACAAGAGGCAAAAATCATAAAACAGTGTTTAAGCCCTTATACAGTATTTAAGAAAAGCCAAAATTGACTGCAGTAGTGTGATCTTCTAAAATAATGCTAAGGCCATAGTATGGTTGTATTAGCTAATAAGGTTGGAGACGGGGACTTTCAGAGCCTGGTGCTCCTGCAAATCCTCTGTCCTCGTTTATCGAATCTGTCTGCCTGCCTGTCACTGGGGTGATCTTGGCATACTGATGCATAGTGAATGAGTTTTCTACTTCTAAAAGTAGATGTTCTATAAGTAATCAGTCTGCTTGATGAAAAATTTTTGTGTCGCTGAAATTGGGATGTATCGGCGTAATATGTAAAAAACAGGTTGTTAGGTTTTTGTCTTACATTCACACTAGACAAAACCACAGTTATTTCAGTTCAACTTTTTTTTTCTCAGACTTTGGAATAACACACAATGATGTAACATTTGTCTTCTCTGCAGGGCGGATGGACGGCGATGGTCTCTGGCATCTTTGCCCTCATCTGGATACGGCACTAACACCCCCAGCTCAACAGTAAGTAACTTCACTTCATACCCATCACTTCCATTAGTTATTTCCAGTTATGGTTTGCTCGTTCCCGTGGTGTAGTTTGCCAATAACCGGTGATACATATTTTGACCAACATTTAAACTCAAGTAACTCCGTTAAAAAATATAAACTATAATTTATTTATTTTTTGAATCACATTATGTTATAAACAGCAAAAGGAATTTATTTAGCTTAAAGCTAAATAGTTAATGAATAAACAGTTAAAATACTATTGTCTTGTTTCCAACACTCCAAGTAGCTTGTATTATGAATGCAATTAACCTAACAGTGACAATTCAATTGTATGAAAAAAATCAACAGTATCCACTTTTATACAATTATAGTGTTAAATAACACTCAATATTTAATACATGAATGAGAAAAATCAGTATGGGGAACATGACTAGTGGTGTTTATGTTGGAGTACATGAGCTCATCTGACTGTACGTCAGACAAAATGATTCAAAACCACCAACATAAATTACTGTAAATGGCACAGATGTAATCCTTAGTCTGCTTTGGCATCCTTTGTCATATCCATCATAAAGGATTCCATCCATGCTAAGCCTTCATTTCACTCCACCATCATTCAACAGCTTTGTTGTTTAGAGTACAAGGCAAAATTCAACATCCGATTTCAAATCTTTCACCTAAAACACACAACCACACAATATATATTAACTTCATGCATGTTTAGCATGTTGTCACTTCAATTCTTTTGCCTCTTGTCTTTTGATGTGTTTCTTCTTACATAACAGCAACGTTAGAAGTGTGGTTACTACTCTTTATCTGGCTGTGGATGAAGGGAAGAGGACAGGAGCAGAAAGTAATGAGTGCCAGGACAGTGGGATTAGAGGGTTGTGAGAAATGTGGTGTAGAGAAGAGAAGCTGGCACAGGATGAAGCACATACTGTTCCTAAGTCAATTGATCTTGAGATAAATTTAGCCAGATGCTATCATTAGACATAAAAAAAGATATTTTAATGTAAATTATGCTCAGACTTATATGACTAGTGTTTCCTTCAGGTCCTCTCTCTCAACAGAAAACTGTCTGCTCCAGAATTCACTGCTCCATTTCAAAGTAATAGTCTCAAACATTTTATATTACAAAAAACCAACAAAACAAAACCATTCTTTGCTGAAAAATACCATGGTGTCATTAATGTTGCCGACAGCTCTTTCAGATTAGCTGTTCCTTATAAGGGAAGATTTCTGTTAGCTAAAGGAATAGGGCAATAGTGTAGTGTACAGAGAGATAAGTGAGTCTATAACAGGAGATAATTGTGTTTCTCAAAATGTTAAACAATGCCTTTAGCCACAAAAAGCCACCTGAACACAACTGCCCCTGACACCCAGCTATAATAACAAGGTTGAGATTTCCACTAAGGACAGGAGGGACATGCCCTTTTCACAATCTCCTCTCTGCTTTTATAGTTTCAGAGTTGCACTTTAAATGACTTCCTAAATTATCTCCAAAAATATTGTATCTTCAGCATCTGGATGAGAACTGTGTCTCAATAAAATGCTCAACTTAACTCGCCTATAATTCTTACCATGCTCTCAAAGCTTCAGCAGTGGTGACCAGCGCTTTATTTTTGCCCTGGGTTTCATCTCTGAGGCTACAGCCTGTTCCATATCACTGATGGAGCTTGTTTGGAGAGAATGCAGTCTGACAGGAAGCTCTGGAAACAGTACTCAGGGCTATAATACAAAACAGTATTTCAAATTATATATTTGTGTAAACAACATTCATTTTTGATAACCAAAACTACATTTCAGTCTTTCAGTCTTCAGTCTCAATTTTTTGCACACTGTATATATGTTATTGTTTTCCTATTGTTTGTGGTCTAAGGTCAGATATAAATGCTGCCATATTGATGATCTAGCCACAATAGCCACAATTTGCAAGGTTGATTTGGGGTCTAAAAATTTAAATGTTGTGCCGAAAGGGACCTTTTATGTAACATTAACCAGAATGTTACATAACCATTTTTAAAAAATATGTATCTGCTTTAATCAAAAATCACCTGTTAATAACTCCCTGACAGGTTCTATGTTTGATATCAAATATGAATCACTACCTATGCTAGTCGCAATAGTTGCCATGACTGAATAGAAAAAAGCCTACAGTAGACATTTCAACAGAAAACCCAAGGAAAAAAACACACAACCCTCATTCTTTCTGGCAAAAGCAGTTCAAAACAGGTAGTTCCACCTCAACACAGTTGAGTTACAAGAACAGAACCTCGACATTCATGAAACAAAGAAAAAATATTCCAGTCACCCTTTAAATCTGATTGTCCTCCATTAGTCTGTTATCCATGATTGATCAGTGAACAATATTTGTACTAGCAAAGTAAGTCGAGGGGGTCCAGGGCTCAATGTTTTGATGAAGGCAAGTGAGGTGTGAGACAAGGTTTGTCTGTTAGGCAGATTTATGGGTCTTACCCTTGCTCACTGGACAACTTCATTAACATTTCAGCTCAGCAAGGAACCACAAATGTAATAGGAAATATACTATAATAATTTAGTTTTCAGAGTATGATGCACTTCACTTATCATCTGTTATGTAGAGGCAGATAAAGTGGGATCTGGTGCTGGAGTTTTGTTTCATTAATAATATGGTTCTTATGTTTTTAACTCCTTTCTCCATTCACCTTAATATTTTTGTTTCCCTTCCTCATCTGCCATCTATGCCCCTCCTCTCCCTCGTCCTTTTAATCCTCTCCCCATCCTGGTCTGCTTCTTCTTCCTCCTCCACCCTTTCTGCTCTTGCCTCCCGTCCTCTTCTATTGATCCAGTCTTCCAGCTCTTCACAGGAGCGGCTGCACCAGCTGCCCTTCCAGCCTACCATGGACGAGCTCCACTTCTTATCCAAGCACTTTGGCAGCACCGAGAGCATCACAGATGATGATGGAGGCCGCAGCTCTCCCCACATGCGCCTGCGCTCCCGTAGTCTCAGGTCAGCAGCAGTGGCAGTTCCCATGAGATTAAACCCTATCCTCTTTTTAAAAGGACACTTTTAAGAAGAAGATTTAGAGGGGTGGTATGGGCACAAATATGTGTGGCTAGAAACTGAATCTGAATTATTTATATTGGAATTTGAATTGCTTGACTTGAATGATTGCATTAAAAAAGGTATTGAATTATATAATCAGAATTTGTATTGTTTGCATTGAAAAACAGAATATGAAAAGCATAAATTTAAATTTAAATTTTTAGCAAGGAACTGAATTCCAATAAACTTGATACTAAACATAAAGTATGAAATTGAATTAATTTGCTCTGAAGCTGATTTTGATCCTCACTTCCACATTCAGTTCTCACAGTTCAAATTCAATTCTCATAATTCAAATTCAGTTCTTGTAACTTAGTTTCAAAGTTTACTGAGACACAAATCTGAGGAAGATCAGTGGAGAGCAAATATTTCTGTCTGGAGGGCTTCTGTTGATCTAGTTATTGCTTTTACTGTATGTAACCTCTTCGTGAATTTCATTTTTAAACCTAGCATATGTAAAATTTTACAGAAGAAATTACCTTCCTCCTACAGATAAAAAGTAAGATTTATTCATTAAACTAGTAGCTTATCTGAGCTAATGTTAGATAATGTTTGCAAACTTTAAGTGGATATTGTTATAATATAAATTTTGCTGATTATATTTTGCTATCTTTATTTTTTTATTTTCTTTATTTTTGCTACTATCTTTTAGCATTAGCATAATCTGTTCAGTAAAAGTTACAAAGGCTCTTTTTAAATGATATATATAACAGGTCTGTTAGTTTACCTAATTTAAAGCAAGGATGAGTCACTGTTACAGGACAAAAAGAGTCAAAAAGTCAGCAAACTGAATCAGTATTGTCAGTTACAAAGCAACTGCTAGCTTACGTTGACTAGCTTCACTTTACTAACATAAGCTAATATTTGCTACCAAGTTTTAAGAGAAGAAATGTGATATTTCTTTTAAAAGTTATATAGACTCACTTTAACCATAAGAGTGTTTTGATGATATATAAAGTACTAAGTTGATCTTTTTATTGGTACATTTTAAGTGTTAACTGAATCTTATACATAGTTCAGACATGCTGCTTATTATACTGAGTATAAACAAAATCTTTTTGACCGTATTCCCTTATTTTCTGTTTCTCCCTTTAGCCCAGGACGCTCCTCCTCCTGTTATGATAATGAGATAGTCATGATGAACCATGTGTACAAAGAGCGCTTTCCAAAGGTAAGACCCATGTTTTTATGGAATATGATAAACATCATATCATCCACAGTAGGCGAACCTTTAAGCCTATGGGCATTAAACTGATCCTTCAATCCTTAATAATTATTATTAATCCCATAGAGTCAAAACTTTATGTGTATGAATGGTAGGTACCTTACATCCAAACAGTAAAAAAGAAGGAGCTATGGGGGCTGTTACACCATAGCAAAAAGGATTATGTGACACTGGCAAGCCTGCCAAGTTTGTTCACCACGCTTATCAAAGTTGCCACATTTATGAACAGTTAAATAAAAAGACATTTCCTCTTTTGCCTCATTTTACTCCGTTTCACTCTCTTGGTTTGCTGACACTGGTAACAAAAGTGAACGAAAGCTTCCTCAATGATAGAAATCGAGCCTTAGGAAATTTGGCATTATAGTTTGGAGTTCATCTTAGGTAAAAGCTCTTTTTGCTTGTTCTCACATATGAAAGTCGAATAACGAAAATGACATTGCTCTGATGTCAGTGTAAATCGGCCACAGTCTAGGCCATGGATGATGATTGCTTTCTGAACTTTTTGTCACTACCTCTGACTTTTCTGAAGAATTCAGTCTTTTTCTAAACATAATCTGTGTACATTCCTCTTCTTCTACCTATGCAAAAATATTCCCCTTTTTCCTCTCGCACCCCCCATACCAGGCCACAGCACAGATGGAGGGGAGGCTGGCTGAGTTTATCCAGGCTTTCTCTCCTGAGAATGTTCTTCCACTAGCTGATGGAGTCCTCAGCTTCATCCACCACCAGATAACTGAGCTGTCAAGAGACTGCCTGGCCAAAGCCCACGAGGGCCTCATCACTTCTGTCTACTTCTTTGAGCTGCAGCAGAATCTCGAGAAGCTGCTTCATGATGTGAGTTAAAAAGAAATAATGACAAGTAACTCAATTAAGGGCATTTAAGACCCTGACCAGACCCTAGTAACAACAATTGATGACTTCATTTATCAAACTTTAATACCTTCTTGGTAGCAACTGAAATGTGTGTTGTGCTGAGTATGGAGAACATACAGGTAATGAAAACTGTTATTTCATAATTTGGTAGACTTGTGATTTTGTTAACTTATGTTTGAGCAAATAATTCCTGATTTAGATGCATTTTTTTATATATTTAGACAATTTTAGACTATTTTATTTGGGTCAAGTTTTTGTACTGTAATACATTTCTTCTTGTGTTAAAAAGTATTCCAAAACAAAAGTATGTATATATATTTTTTAAAAAAAGGTATCAAAAAATATAATCTTGGTATCAGTACTGGAACTCAGATTTTTTATCAGCACTAGTATTCCAAGCCCTAATATACATAGCACTTTTCTTAAAGCTATATAATCAATATTTTTATGATAACCCTGGAAGAAATGAGTGTCTGTAATGTTAAGTGGTCACTGATGGTCATTGCCCCCCAAACTTTGCTGTTTCACCAACCCTCTTTTGAGAGCCTGGTTACATTGCTGTGATTATTTTGAATTGCCTGGTTTTGGTTTGATTGTGTCTACTGTTTTTGATGATCGGATATTCTATCTATCTATCTATCTATCTATCTATCTATCTATCTATCTATCTATCTATCTATCTATCTATCTATCTATCTATCTATCTATCTACAGCTTTGAACACTGTCTTTTGACTGAAAGAATTTCTCAGTATAACTAATGTTAACATATATTCATGTTTTTTTTTAAGACCTTTTTGCTCTCTCTCATCACTCTCTGTCAGGCCTTTGAGCGTTCAGAGAGCACGGAGGTAGCCTTCGTCACAGAGTTGGTGAAGAAGCTTCTCATCATCATCTCGCGACCTGCCAGGCTGCTGGAGTGTCTGGTAAGCTAACACACACACTTCTCAGTATTTACCATCACAAAATTATACTACAGTATTTATAATCTTTCATCTCAGAACATTTAACAGCTCAAGTCGGTCTTGTACGAAAAAATGATTTTCTTTAAATAAACATGAACACAGATACTCATTTGTTAACACATTATAAGTATTTAAGCACTCTGGCATATTACACAACAGGAGCAGCAAAACAAATCAAACAAACACTGATATATAAGAACTGGTCCAGTATGTCTGGGTGGCAAAGGCATTTGCATTTAGATTAAAATTTGCGATGCCAAAGTACCATTAAAATCAGGCAGTTGTCCCCTGCTGCTTGGCTGCCTTCCAGTCTGACTCAGACAGAACATGACCAGGTTGTCATTTAAAGCCAGTGTGTGTGTCTTTCTGTAACCCAGTGTGACTGTGTTTCATAACAGAGTATCAATCTTGTGTCCCCCTTGATGAGTCATGCCACAATGATGTGGTTTTTGCAGCTGAAGCAGTGACATGGTGAATAGATTCATCAATCTAATTCTACCTTCCTTTTCTGCTTATCAATGCATTTGGATTACAATGTGTTTAATCCATTGCATATTTTTAACATGTCAGCTTTAATATCTGACAAGGGCAAAAAGTCTTTAGTGCAGCAAGGTGGCCCAGTATTGTGATGTATTTTTGAATGAAACAGAATATTTAGGCATGATATAGTTGCAATATGAAAGGGATTTAAATCTGATCTTTGATTGTTTGGTTTGATTGGATTTCTCAAAAGTGGGTGCAGTTTAGCAAATACGACATTATGTGGGGCTGAAGAGGACCATCCTTACCCATGTTAGATCAGGAGGATGAGGAAGAAAATTAAAAGTTAGACCCCAGCCCCACTCTTTGGAAATGTGAACACAACTTTTGCCAACAAACCTAAACAGACACCAAGTCCTCTGATACCACTCTAATAACTACCATGACTTCAACCTACAAGGTAAAGGTAAAGCGCAGTTTTATATGCTAGTCAGGGCTAGCCAGTCAGCTCAAATCAATTTGCCTGGATAAATCTATATATAGAAAAAGAGGAAACATTAGAATATAAGATGAACATAAGAATATAGTTTTTCAGGAAGAGAAAGGAGAGGGATATTGATTTGGATTATCCTGGACACAGATTTTACTTCATGTATTTTAATGTATTTTATTTCACCTTGGCTTTAATAGTATACAGAGCAAGGAGCATGGGTAAATGAGTAAACTGAGTGAGAAAAATTACTATCATGCCTTTATGTGGAAAATAGAAGACATGAAAAACATCTACACAGATAATGGGTTTTTTTGGCTCAAGTGAAATTATTCTTTGTGTTATAGTAATTTTCCAACAAAGCATAATTTATAAGTGTGCATAAAATAATTTTCCGGGCTTAGAAAGGCCTTATATAACCTATGTCATCACAGTAACAGAATTATAACCCCATACTTCTTGCCCTGCAGGATGGTGCCCTGCTCAAGCTGTCCCAAGGACAGGCTTTTGCTGTTTGCCTTTTGCTGACCCTTTGCTCTGACTTAGTGATATCAGATGAACATATGAACAAATCATTCCTAAATCAGAATTCCGAATTTGTCTGTGAATTTACTCAAGTCTATCCCAAGGCTTTGCAGTAAAAACTGCAGTAGTGGTGTCTTCGAGGAAGAAATCCTGGAACTGTTCCAGATGCATGAAACAGCACCTAGAGGCAGGATATAAATCAATTCCTGATTTAAATTCAAATTAACTTTGATGCATAACTGACACAAAATTTCAGTCAGCCCACAGAATCCAAGTTGTCATACCTTGATATTAAAGGATGTGCTATAAAAATTACCACCTGATTACAGTACCAATTCAAGTCTTAATGCCCTCGTTTCCAGGAATTTAATCCGGAGGAGTTTTACCATCTGCTGGAGGCAGCAGAGGACCATGCCAAGGAGGGTCAGCTGATGAAAACGGACATTCCTCGTTACATCATCAGCCAACTGGGACTGACCAGGGACCCTATAGAAGGTGAAGGATAAACGGACACCAGATTTAACTTATATAATGAATTAACTGTCAACTTACTTAAACTGCCATATCTTTGATATATTTGTCATCAGAGATGGTAAACCTTGATAGCTATGACAGCGAGGGACCACTAACACCTGAAACAGATGACTCAACAGAGGTGAGACCCAAATTAATCCTCAGTCTGGTAATTTCTCCAAGGCTCAGTCCTTCTCCATATTCTTCCATCCTTGTCCTGCTTTTGCAAAGTGACAGTACAAGGTCTTGCCTGCCAAGGTCCTTGTTGCTCTCACTAAAAATAGAAAATGTCTGTTTCATCTGCTAATGACTTGACTAGCATCTTTTATCCATCTTATTTATGATGAAATATAAACATAATCCCTCAAAAAATCCCAGGGAAAACCCTCTAGTATTAGGCAGGCCTTCAAATGCCAAAAATTAAGGTAAATAGACAAGAAAAAAATATGGGGGCGGTTATAGACCAGATCTGAAGCATGTTTACAAGTATTTCTATTAAATTATTTGAATATGAGGTGAAAGAGATATTACTAATTTGTCACTGAGTAGGTACAACTTTTTTAAGCAGCACTTTTATCTTTGATCCATAGGGGAAGATCAGAGCAATGAAACCACCAGGAGAAGCAGACTTCCAGACGATCAAGTTGATCAGTAATGGAGCATACGGGTGGGTAGAGCATTAGATAACTATTTACAGGCAACACAGGCCACAGAGTGAAAATAATGTGTGCATGTATATGCCTCTGCGTCCCACAGCGCTGTTTACCTGGTGCGCCATCTCGAGACACGTCAGCGGTTTGCCATGAAGAAGATTAACAAGCAAAACCTGATCCTCAGGAACCAAATCCAGCAGGCCTTTGTGGAAAGAGACATCCTTACCTTTGCAGAGAATCCTTTTGTCGTCTCCATGTTCTGTTCCTTTGAGACACGCCGGCACCTCTGCATGGTCATGGAGTACGTAGAAGGTGAGCATGTGTAGGTGCATACAGGTCATACTGGAGCAGCCTTCTGGTGGGAAAAATGTTGTTTGATAAATACTCTGGCCTCAACTACACTTTAAGTCATTCAAGTTTCAACCGCATTTAGCAGTATTAGATTAGATTAGGAGCATGTCCGAAATCTATACTGCATATTATCTCAAAGACGGTTTTGAGTATGTGTTCTCACTGGAAAAAGAAGTATACTCAAACTACACAATATGCATTATAAATACAGTGGATTTAGGAATATGTTGGTGAAAACTATCCTACCAGTGTAAAGTAATAAGGAAAAAGAGGACCCACGGGTAACTGAGGGATTTTAGCCTTTCCATAGGCTGTTTATATGTTTTTTAAGACCAGCTGGTGAGTTGGGTAAATATGCCATGCCCAGTCAACATGAAATGCATCCTCAGGTGCCAGATATTCTTGAATGCACAAGGACTAAAAGTACAGTCATCAGAGGTCACACAATTGCAATCAAGAATGCTTAGTTGTGTTATGTTGTGCATGTTACCTTCATCAAGTTGGAATCTAAAATGGTCTAGGACAAGAGTTACCAGGAGACATTCATGTTAATTGCTAATATCAGCTGCAAGACTAATCAAATAATTAATTCTGCTGGCAGGTGGAGACTGTGCCACTCTGCTCAAGAACATTGGGGCTCTGCCTGTGGAAATGGCTCGCATGTACTTTGCAGAAACGGTCCTTGCACTGGAGTACTTACACAACTATGGCATTGTACACCGTGACCTCAAGCCTGACAAGTAAGACAGAGTTAGTTTATTATCAAACTGTTGGAAAGAGATGATGAAAAATGCGACAATACATTGCTTGCTTTCATTGCTATTGCATTGCTGTTTCAAAAGGATACACTGTAAATAAAGCTTATATACTGTAGCTTGAACTTAATTTTTGCCGTTTCTGTTCTCAGCCTCTTGATTACCTCGATGGGTCACATCAAGCTGACAGACTTTGGCCTGTCTAAGATGGGTCTGATGAGTCTGACCACCAACTTATATGAAGGACACATAGAGAAGGATACGCGGGAGTTCCTAGATAAACAGGTATCACAAACACAACATGAAAATAATAGCAGAGCTGTATACTCACATTCCACTTTATTTAAAATAATTCCTACAAGGATTAAGAGCCAAATTTTTACATTTATCATGTTTTACAATTCATTGGTAATTTTAATCTACCTATTAAACTACGTATTTAGTAATTATACATTAATTAAGATTATTAAAATAATCGCATATACAGTTTAACCTTAAATAGTGTCTTTTGGCAGTATTACAGTGTAGACAGAATGATCATAAAAAATATAAATGTGAAATGTCCTTCACCTACTTCATTTCTATGGAAAGACAATCCCTGTTATTGTGTGCCTGGCAAATCGGAAACATTACAAAATGAGACCGTTTACAGCCGGCAGAACAATAGGCCAGTATTTCTTTTGTTATTCTACAGTTATTTCTCTTTCAGATTAGGTTTATTTTCTCAAGCCTTTCATTCAATGCTTATCCTTTGAATCGAAGCCTCATTGTTTCTTTATGTATTGTGGTGACCAGAAATCTGTCAGCATTTAGTTCATACCCGTCTGCACATGAAAACACACACCAGGGCTTTCATCTTGTCTTGGCCTCTCTGGATTGATCTACTTGGCTAGGTAGAAGTGGGGGCAGTGGGGGCATGGCTTGGAATAAATGCAATTCACATTACCTCGAGTCATAAAATCTAATAAACAACTAAACTAATCAAATGCTTTTCTTTTAGGTGTGTGGAACTCCAGAGTACATCGCCCCTGAGGTTATTCTTCGTCAAGGCTACGGGAAGCCAGTGGACTGGTGGGCTATGGGCATCATCCTGTATGAGTTCCTGGTAGGGTGTGTGCCTTTCTTTGGAGACACTCCAGAGGAGCTTTTTGGTCAGGTCATCACAGGTGAGGGGTCGAAGACTTTTAGGTGGATACAGTAAACACACTGTACATGGCTAACAGATAAACCAAATTGTAATTCTTTTTTTAAATTTCTTCTCTTTCAACTCCCCTCTTCCACATTCTTTCTTCAACTCTTCAACAAAAATGTGTTTCTGCATGTACCCCCCCCGACTGTGTCCCGTAGATGACATAGTGTGGCCAGATGAGGATGAGGCTCTCCCTGCTGATGCCCAGCACCTGATCTCTTCCCTCCTGCAGACGAATCCACTGGCTCGACTGGGCACAGGTTAGTCAGTTGTTTAGGCTTATTCCTTTCCAATGTACTACCACAGCCCTGTCAGTTGAACTCAAGTAATCCCTTATCAATGTAATATTTTATGTTCTAAATGCTTCATTAATTTATTTTAAACTGGATGTTATTTAACTCAACGGGTATTAACTTACAATATTTTTTTTCATACAACTGAACTGTCAGTATTTTGGTTTGGTCAAATGTGCAGTCATACTATTAGTGGAAGGAGCTAAACATTTCAACCATTCATTCATAACCTTTAGCAAACTATTACAAGTGTTCATCAGCTTTTAGTTTTAGTTACACTTTCCCATTTCTCTATCCATTACCTTTACTTTTAGCTACCTATATTAAGTATGTATAAGTATATATAATGTATATATATATATACACACACACATACTTTCTCCCCTCTCCCCTCTCCCCTCCTCTGCCCTCTAGGTGGCGCTTTTGAAGTGAAGCAGCACTCATTCTTCACAGAGGTGGACTGGAACAGCTTGCTGAGACAAAAGGCAGAGTTCATCCCTCACTTAGAATCAGAGGAGGACACCAGTTATTTTGACAGTATGTATACTTCTAGGAATGAAGGAAAAGTTTGATTCTGGGAACAGACCACAGATCCTCTTGAGCTTAGTAAATTCTGAGGCTCAAAATCTGATTCTCCAGCGTTATCTTGATAACCATCCATGTAGAAAGTTATCATTTCAATGTGCGTATTTAGACTTGCGTATGTCACTTCAGCAAGAGCAGGTGGGTCTGTCTGAGTTTGCAGCTTTTTTAGACGAGGCTCTCAGTAAACAGTGACTGCTTTTTTTCTCACTGAATATGGGCAAATGCTAATGATGTGTAGTAGTATAAAAAGTAAGATGAACACAAAGAGAAAGACATTGCCACTATTCTCTTAATTTGTGCCCTTTTTTAAGCAACCTCATTACCTTTCCTCATCAGCTAGGTCGGAGCGCTACCATCATGTGCAATCATATGATGAAGATGATACCAATGATGATGAGCCTGTGGAGATTCATCGCTTCTCATCCTGCTCCCCTCGCTTTAGCAAGGTCAGACCTGACAGTAGTATGTATGAAAATATTGGAAGCTTTAAAATGGAAATGGTTATTCATCGGTTCTCAAAATAATACAGTCAGTGTCCAGAAAGTTGACTCTCTCGTTGTGTGGACATGAAGGTGTACAGCAGTATGGAGCATCTTTCCCAGCTGGAGCATAAACCCCCTGCTGTGACTCCACGGGAGCACAAGGTCCCCAGAGAGGATCGAATGGCCAAAAGAGAAAGCCTTGGAAGCGTCACCCTCAGGGACAAGACCTGGAGGACTGGGTCACCTGAGATGTGAGTGCATCCTACAGATAATATAAAAGAAAACGTTTTAAAAGGTTTGGTGTCAGATAAAGACAAAAATAGGTCTGGTATGTTAAGGAAAAGATGTTATATGAATCTCCACTTTTAGATAGCATTCTAAGTAAGAGCAAAAATGTTCTTTGATTCCACTTTGGGGTAAACTGTCTTTTTAAATGGCATGAGTTCAGGCTGTATTCTTCTAATCTTTTTCAATGGTTTGTTTGTTTGTTTGTTTTCATTTTTGTTTTGCTTTTCCAGGAAGCGCTTATCCTGCTCTGAGTTCTCCTTCACTGAGAGTGACTCCAGCCCACCATCCGGGGCCCGAAGACGGTTCTCTGCTCTCATGGATACACACCGCTTGGCCTCCCCTCTGGAAATGGACTCTGAGCTGCCCGTATCCAGTAGGCAGCCTCCAGTGAAGGCAAGGGGAACTTCCTTTGAAGGAGCCATGGGTGCAGTCTCCTCTCAAGGCGATTTGAGAACATACCTCAAAGATAGCACTGGGCTCACAGCTGGAGGTACAAAGGGATGAGGCAGCACAATGCCACTGTGGAATCTGATTTGTGACCCCAAACCTGTATTTGCTGACAACATATGTGAAGATCACTATTTACTCTTGGGTTTCATGTCTCTTCTGTGTCACAGACAAGCTTTTGAGACCTGCTGATGCATCGTTGCCTCTACCAGGCAGTTTTACTGCTTTGGGGCTTCCAGACCCACAGGGGCCCCGTGGAGCTACTACTGACCTGGTGCTGCGCAGAGTTCGCCACCAGCAACTCACAGCTGAGGGAGAAAAATGTAACACGCGACCAGGAACCAAAGTTATCAAATCTGCTTCTGCTACTGCTCTTTCCGTCATCATTCCTGCAGGTAGAGGGACGTTTTATATTGAATCAGCAAATGAACTGTAAAAACCTATTTAGAAATTAATCCTGTAATGTAACTTTAACTCCATCCGTCTCTCCTCAGTGGAGCAACATGGGGCTTCCCCTCTGGCGAGCCCCATGTCTCCTCGCTCCCTCTCATCCAACCCCTCCTCCCGTGACTCTTCTCCTAGCAGAGACTACTCTCCAGTGGTCAACATCCTGCATTCTCCAATCACCATTCACCGCTCAGGGAAGAAGTATGGCTTCACTCTCCGAGCCATCAGAGTTTACATTGGAGACAGTGATGTCTACAGTGTACATCACATGGTCTGGGTGAGAGAGCAGAGCTTATAGTATGCAGCATTCTTGATGGCTCTACTTATCAAGCAAATGAAAGAAATATGTTTACTACTATTATTATTACTAATAATAATGATGACAATAACAATAAATTTGATCTCTAAAGCACCTTATATGCATACAATATATTTAAAAAAGGATTCAAACTATTGCGGTCATCGGTACTAACAATATGTACAGTTGCATATCGTCTGGATAGCTATGAGATTTTATAATGCCACAGTCGTGACATTCGACAAGAACAAAACAGGGACTTATTCACACAGTAAGGCCAGAGTCCAAAATTAAGCACTAGGGAGCTGAACAGCTTTTCCAATCTGGCCAAAGATTGGGGAAAGAAAGCTGATACAAATACTGACAGTTCTAATGGGGACATGTGAATAGGTGGAAGGGGGGCTGGGAGGGTCAGGTGGTTAGTAATCTGTCAGTCTGAGGACATCTGCTGGTCAGGTTGTGATTGGTAGGGGACAGGGCCATAAGCAGTAACTATGCCAGGCTGAATAGGAGCATGTGTAATGACAAAAGGAGCGGACCAAATAATTAACCCTTAAAAACACAATGCAAATGGTGTGTAAAGGGTATTTGATGCATTCCAAGAAAATATCGGAAATACTTTCCAGAGCTATCAAATTGTTTATTTTTGTCCAATCAGCCCCAATTAGAGTTTAGACACAGAGATAAACAGCTTTTCTGTCTAAATGGCTAAATCTGTCTCATTAAGTGATTTGTTCTAATCACAGCATGTGGAAGATGGAGGTCCTGCTCAGGAGGCTGGACTTAGCGCTGGTGACCTCATCACTCATGTAAATGGGGAGTCAGTCCATGGTCTGGTCCATACAGAGGTGGTGGAGCTCATCCTAAAGGTGAGACCTATCTACCCATCTATCTGTCTATCTATCTGTAAAATTCATATTTTCATTTTAAGATTTATATATAATTGTTCATATAAAATTAGTCTAGAAATATGGTTCCCATGCACACATATAATCTACAGAGCGGAAACAGGGTGACAGTTACAACTACTCCCTTTGAGAACACCTCTATAAAAGTGGGTCCTGCCCGCAAGTCCAGCTATAAATCCAAGATGGCACGGCGCAGCAAGAGGACAGGGGCCAAGGAAGGACAGGAGTGAGTTACTGCAAAATAGATGCATTTTATTACAAGATGACATACTATTTTACATTTTCCTTACATTTATTCTCTTCATTATATCATTTTTTTTGTCTCTCAGGAAGAAGCGCAGCTCCCTCTTCAGAAAAATCACCAAGCAGTCAAGCCTGCTCCACACCAGTAGAAGCCTCTCTTCTTTAAATCGTTCACTGTCATCTGGAGATAGTCTACCAGGCTCCCCCACCCACAGCCTCTCTGCCCGCTCGCCCACTCAGAATTATCGTTCCACTCTTGAATCCCCTTACCTGGGTTAGTATATAAGTCCTAGAAAATACTATATTATATATACCTGTTCTTACCTGGTGACAATCCTCTGGGCCTAAAACAATAGCTTATTTAGCATAATAAATTTTAGAAACATTGGCTGCATTAAAGGCTCTGATATCTTCTGTGTATATTAGATGTTTTTGCTAGTGCTTTTATAAGTGGGGCCCCTTTTTGCAGTTTCGCAAACTCTGTTTGGAAGTTTGTTTGCATTTCTTATGTCTGATACTCTTCTGCCCTGTTCTTTTTTTAAAAAAGAAAGTGATTGAATATTGTGATTGAAAAGGTCTGTTTTCTCTGATCTCCCCAGGCACCTCCTCTCAAAGCAGCTCCCCAGCGTCCAGTACCCCGAACTCCCCAGCAGCCTCCCACCACATGAGGCCCAGCTCCCTGCACGGCCTGTCTCCCAAACTTCATCGACAGTACCGCTCTGCACGCTGCAAATCTGCCGGCAACATCCCGCTGTCCCCTCTGGCTCACACTCCATCACCGACTACCTCCTCTCCTCCACCTCTGACTGGTCACACGATAGGGAGCTCCAACACAACACAGGTGTTTCCCGCCAAGCTGCACTCCTCGCCTCCTGTGTCCCGCCCTCGTCCCAAGAGTGCAGAGCCACCCAGATCCCCCCTGCTGCAGCGGGTGCAGTCAGCAGAGAAGTTAGGAGCACCAATTCTGCCCTCCTCCTCTTCATCATCATCAACACCTTCTCCTCTTACAGGTGGGGTGTCGTTACGCAAGCATAGTCTGGAAGTGACGCATGGGGACTACAGGAGAGAATCTTTCCACTGTGAGCACAGCCTACAAAGTCTGTTGGAGATGGAGGGAGAGAATGGACCTGCACCCACATCTCCTTCATCATCTTCCTCCCCTTCTCCTCCCATGGGAGGGGAGATTGGGGGCCTGAAGCCTGTGAGGAGGCTTGGAAGACAGGAGTCACCACTCAGCCGTGACACACTGCTCACAGCAAGAGATAAGGATTCCCAGACCTCAGTGTCTGAGTCGCAAACTGAGAGTATAGCTTATAAAGCTGAGTCAAAGACCACAGCTGTTGACAAAAGTAAAACATTACCCACTGCTGAGGTTCTAAAGAGCATCATAAGTGAAGCTGCAGTGGAGACCAAGTCGAGTCCTGCACCAGTTTCATCCACTACAGAGACCATGCCAACACCTCCAATTGCAACTGCATCAAGTTTCGAGACAACAGCCTCCAAGAGTAAACTCACCGAGAAAATCTCAACTCCAGGAAAATTAAAGGGCATCCAACAACAAGAGAGTGAACAGCAGAGCACACAGACAGACAGCGGAGCTGCGACTAAAGCTCAGGGGAAGACTGAGGAGACCCGAGGCATCAGCAGCTGTGATAAGGCAACTGCAACGACCAAGGTCAAAGGTCCTGCACCCCCAGTTCCAACCCAGGTTCAGACCCACACTGCAGCTCAAGTGCCAGCTGCTGCCAAATTGAAAGCGGGGAAGGTATCAAACAGTTACCGTGGGGCCAAGGAGGAGAGGCCACACTTGGAAGTCCTGGAAGAGAATCCCATGTCTCCCTCCTCTAATGCAGCCTCACCCTGCTCAAGCAAGTCTCGCCCCATGTCTCCAGGGGATAAAGCCAGCTTTGTCACCCAGCTCACAAGCGTGGCCAAAACAGTGCTTGGGCCTATGAAAGGAGTATCACAAGAGGGAGCCAAGGGTAAAGACAACTCCAAGTCAAGTGAAGAGAAACGTGGAAACACAGCGGGAAAAGTAGAGTCTTCTTCTGGAGGCGGACGTCAGGGGGGTCAGATAGCAACCTCAGTCAGTGCTGGCACAGGCCACTCTGAAAAAGAAATCAGTCGGAGCTCTAAGTATCATTCGTGATAGGAGAGCTTCAGACAGCGTCAGACTCTCCCATGTAATGCCTTTTACTGTAGCATAATACTGACATATCATGGATTAACATGACTTTGAATGAAGAGGAGACACAAATGCCTGAAGAAATAACACCAAATGGATGACATGTGACCTGTAGACATGTGAGAAGTGAACAAAGATGCACCAGCTACTGTTGGAAAATGCATGCACATGGTATCATATTGTTGGCCTGTTTATCTACTAAATGTTCTTCACAATTTGTTGCATATATAGTTAAAAATGCATATGTCTTAATGCATGTCTTACACTGTACTTGGAAAATGAAAGAATATTTAAAAAGAAAATTTAACTATAAAGCAGACCTTAAGGTAGTGAACACTGTGAACAACATTTCAACAAACAACAACAGGCAAACTGTTAACTAAATCTAAATGAGCAGGATTCTGTTATAAATGGGCATTACTCATATTTCAGAATAGCTCTGTGCCATCGTTTAGTTCAGTACAGTATTTACTGTGTTTCCTTAAAGTTCAGTTACTAAAAGGGATCAGGCATGGACAGACTTGTCTTATGATATTTAGTGAAAAAACAGCAAACATAATGGGAACTGAACCAAGGTTTAAAAAAAAAAATGCTTGCACTGATGGAATTAGAGGGTGATTCAGCTGGCATACTTCAGATCTGTTTAAGGGCTGAATTTCAGATGGTAGATTACTTGAGTTTAAACAGGGACACTATGCAATGTGCTAATGATGCCAGTTTTTTGGTGTCCACAATTACTAAGTTTACATTGTGCTCCAGAAGAAGAGAGGACAGAGGAAACGGTTGCAATAAGCAAGGCAAACGCATTTTGTTTTATAGGTTGTCTCTATTGATTGTAGTGAAATTTCAATCAGTCAGTAATGCTGTATATTTTAGGCTATTACATGAATACATCAGTGTGATCTGATTCTAGTAAGAAGACAAAGTGTGTAAAAATGAATGAAAGTAGCACTTGCAGGAGAGAAGGCTAGAAATGCTCTTTCACTCACTCTTTTCTGTTTAAGCAGAATAACAGCTTATTGTGTAATGTTATGTGTAAAAGAAAGTGCCAGTGTTTTTATTTAGGGATAATGTGATTTTTTTTTTTCAACACTTAAATGTATATGCAATCCATCGGTGCCCAGTTCCATATGACTGAGCCCCCTAGTCAGTGATACAGTAGTAGACCACACAAAGCCAAGAGTAGATTTGTTGAGAACATCTTAGTGCTGAGTTCTAGTTTGTTCTTGTGTATTACAGATGAATCATCTTAATAGTTTTGGGACACAAGGTTCAGAACTGTCTTAGACTGCCATCCTGTGGACAACATCACACGACACCATAAGCCCTGAGGTAGAACAAAGGATAGGTGAACACTAAATGAGAAGTCAGATATCTCCTGCCGGTGGGTCTTTCCACTTCATATATCATAAGTCTGATGCATAATTATTGTGTTGATGAGCACATTTAGATGAGTTTTAGATGAGTTTTACAGTCTGAGTTTAAAAACTTTTTATTGTATCCATTATGATGCGGTGGTTTGAACAGACACTGAACCAACTATTGGACATTTAAAAACATTAAAGACATTAAAGTGTTTTTGTGTGTGATGTGAGAAAACTGCACTTTATTTTGTGTCAGATACTTTTATTTACTTATATATGTGTTGCATTATTTTTCTATTTATTAAAAATTTTTATTTCTTCAAATGTTTTTATATGTCACCAGTCAGTGAATTTCTGCTTTACTACTGAAATTAGTTATTTATGTATTTTTTATCTAGACTGAAAAATCTACCAAAAATGTATGGCTGTCCATTTTGTGCAGTTTTGGCTCTGTCATTCCAAAAGCCAGAAGTTGTAATATTGCCATCATGTCTATCTTCGTTCAAGTGTTTGACTTTTCTTTTACGAAATCAACTATCCCTGACTGTTGTTGTTCATTACATTGCTACATAATAACTAGCCACCATTGTGAAAAACTGATGCAAAAAAGGCCTACAGTGCAGAAATGTAATAAAGTGCCGCAAAACCCCGCATTTTGTCTGACGTTTTTAAGGTAAAAACTATGTTTCTAATTGACCAAATAACAGCAACAAAAAGAAAGCCAGGAGCTGAGACAGGATTAATACATTACATTACAAGGATTGCATGAGCATATTAAACAAAGCACATAAATTTAGCATTTTACAAGCTTTCTTACTTTACCTCATTGTTTGGGTGCACTGATTGCAATCTATTTTAAATACTAAGAATGACAGCCAAATTGATAATATAGAATTCATTGGCTTTAACAATAGAACAATTTTTAAAGCCAAATATATACCATATGTTGAGTAATAAATGAACAAACAACCTGCCAAAAGACAGATGCATGATAAATATCTAAATCATCAGGGCACAACTAACATCATTATCCTATTTAAATATTTGTAAAACTTATTAATGAATGATCCTATATGACACTTCTTTTATTTTAATAGTCATCAAGGTTTTTTTGAGGGTAAATTCAAGATTTTCCTCCGGTTCACAGATATAGTGGCAGCAAGGATGTTTGAATATTTACTGTTTTCCTATGAAGCATTAGTGTATCATTGGGGATTGTGTCAAAAATTACGACAAATTTCTTTGCACAAGGGTTATTATTTGAGGATCTGACCAGCCAGATGTACAGTATTTATAACCAAATATATTTCATGTTCAAATTATTGGTTGGGTGTTCAGTTTATAAAAACAGTGGCTAAATGCCAACCATTAATCCCTACAGATCAAGTCAACCTATATGAATCTCTATGAATTTCTTTTCTTGTCTGACTATCAGTCAAAAACATGAAGAAAAGATGTTTTGTTGACTATTATAGAAAACTACCAAATATTCACATTTGAGAAGCTGCTGTTCATATATATTTTTCCCATTTTGATTAAAACATGACATAAGCAATTAACCAATCATCAAAACTGCTGTCCTTCAGTTTCCTGTCACTCCATCAACTAAGCATTTCTGGAGTCTGGAGTACTGATTGGTTTCTGAGTGCAGGGGGAAGTACTGAAGCTAACAAATGTAATTTTAGTCATTTTGGGTCAAACAAATCTTGCCCCTCCCATGGAGCCTTCTATGCAGCTAATCTGCTGCTCGTGTCCATAGCGGTTCAATAACACAGATTTTGATGAGATTAGAAAAACATCATGGGGACAAAATGAAATGATCATCCGGAGGGAGAACCGGTGCTTCGCTCTCATTGGTCGTCTGGTTACCAATCACGACATCGTAAACACGTGACCAGTATAAACAGGAAGTGAGAGCAAATCCGTCGCCTGCTCCAAAAGAGAGTCAAGTTGTTTGTTCCCAACTGAAGGAAAACAATCGGACATCTGAAGTGAAGGTCTCTCAGTTACTCGCTCTAAGTAAAGGAGGGTCAATAACGATGCCTGACTGAAGGTAAAAGAAGAATATCACACAGATCATTTCATCAACCCTTCAGTTTGGCTGCGTGTGGACGGGCTCTGAGATTACTAAACTTATTGGCTGAAAATAAAGAAGGATCATTTCCACATGGATTAAAGTTTTGTTCAAAACACTTTTAGACCTTGAGTTATATTTAATTAGCATATACCCCAAGTCTGTGGTTTGAAAATGTGCTGGTTTTGGTACGATGTGACTGTTATCGTAATCGCGTTGTATAGTAACTTAAAAGTTTTTTATGTAAGTAAATGTTTTATCTGACGCTATATCCTATTCATAACATTCAGTATAAATGCAGCGTCCTCTTAAACTGGTGTGAATCTATTAGGGTGGCTCGTCGAGAAAGGACGCATGGCCTCCATTTTCTCTTATTTTGTCCAACCAGCGGCTGAAATGTTTTTGAAAGTAACTTAAAATGATGGAAAGATTAACGTAGTTATTAACATTTCTTCTATCAGCATTACAAAGAACTGAAATTAGATAAAGGTTTTATTGTATGAGTTAAATAAAGAAGCATTTTTTTTGATTAGAAAAGATCTACATAAGTTTAAATTTTACCACGTGTACAGTATGATTGTTATGGATTTATCCAATATTATTTTTCATATAGATTTTTGGTACAGTATGGTCCCTTGTCACCGTTGAGTCAACCATAAAAACAGCATTCCTCCTCAGAAGCTCTCAGATAGATTCAAAATAAATGCAATTTGAGTAAAATAAGCAAATTAAGTAAAATTATCAAATATTTCACATATAACAGAAAATATTAGCAAGAAGTTTGAAAAAGTTATATAAATTTATGTAGCAGGACTTTGTTTTTGCTTCTTAAACATCTCATGATCAGATTTGTTTTGTGGCCCTTCAGAGGGCCTAACCCCTAGGGTAGGAGCCACTCTACTGAAATATTGAACTATACATAAAGGACTTAAAGCTAGTCCACCTCCACCAGCTACAGTGGTAAAATGTTGCTTACACATCAATGTGTCAAATATAATATATAATAACATTTTACTCACAGTGGCCATTTTTCTGCAGAATAAGTACTTTTACTTTTAATACTTTGATTACATTTTGCTGACAGTACCTATGTACTTTAGCTTAAGTAGAATTTTGAATGCATTACTTATAATGGAGTATTTTTACATGGTTGTATGGGAACTTTTAATCGAGTGAAGCCTCCAAGTGCTTCCTCCACTACTGTTTACTCTCCTGATGTATGTTCTGTGCCCTTGTAACTGTAAACATTGTGTATTTGAATATGTGACTGCTGCCGTCCTGTATGACTGTCAGTTTGATGTCTCAGAAGGAGCAGGCCAAATGTGGATGAGAACAGAATACCAGCATCTCTACTGCTGCAGTTAAACTGACATATCTGAAATTCCTTAAGTCACAGGATGCAGTCACAGGGTTTAACTCTTTACTTACTGTCATTTAGAATTATTAACTTTACAGCTTAAAATTAATCAGTTCCAGGGGCAGATGTTGTTTGTTACAAAATGAAATAATATAATTAACTGCATATCGCTACATCTTCCATATGTGCTTGTGTCACATTTATCCAATGAGAATCCGCCTATGTTGTTTGATGCTGGGTGATTTTATCTTCCCGCTATGTGTGTGTAGGCTGCCATGGGGATAAGGATAAGGAACTCTCCCTGCTTGGTCTTGGTCATCTCCAGTTGTTATGAATGCCAGCTACTCCTCGGCTCACTGTGAGGGCCAGTCCCATGCAGATGACCAAATGGAAGACTGGCTCTTCCTCTCCTCGGAATCTGCCAGGACTCAGGTCCTTGACGTGAGCAGGGATGGTCAGGAGGAAGGGAGCACAAGCAAAGTCAGATCAAAGTTGGTCTCCGCATGGAACAGTGTCAGATATGGTCTGTTTTATCTTCCTGAAATGTAACTATTTTATATTGTTTCTGTTTAATAAGAGTAGATCGGTTCATTCTCTTTTGTCACATGAGACTAAACTGTAACTCTTTTATCTTTAATTCATCAGGCTGGTCCTTGAAGCAGAAATCAAAATTCAACAAGAGCTCTCCTGTGATTATGCTTGGAAAAACCTATGAACTCAAGGATCAAGGTGAGGCCTCAAGCATTTGGGTCTCATACCCTCTAAAACGATCTCATTAATGTGAGAGAGCAAGGAGGATATTTTTTCATTCAAGCTCTGTAACTTGTGTCAGGGGAGAGAGGGCGTTTCTGTCATGCCTTTGTGTCACTCCTATGGATGACGTACAGACGGGGGTTTCCTCCGCTGGTCAGCTGCTCTCTGACCACTGACAGTGGCTGGGGTTGTGTTCTACGAACTGGGCAGATGCTCCTGGCACAAGGCCTCCTTCTACACCTGATGCCACCAGGTGACAACATGTACCAACACATTGCAATGTCAGATACTTAGTCCATTTACTTTACTAGTTAAAAAAAAAAAAACTTTCCATTCTAGTAATTGAATAACAGCAATACATGCAGACTTAAAATATTAATAGCTGCACTCAGTTATAGGACATTTTGTTCAGTCCCCCACTGCATGAGATATTGTAAGTCATAAAGAAAACTTGTTTTTTTACTTTTCACTGAAGAAACAAACAAGCAATCTGCCTACGTCCTCGGATAAACCCATTTCAAGTTAATATTTGGGGTCTCATTTTAGTTACATTCTGCAGTACTCATGTTACTTTATGGTTTTATCACTTTGAGGTTGGACGTGGTCTGTGAGCCACCATATGGTCAAAGATGACATGGACCTAGAGACTCGTCCTGCAGACAGAGGAGAGAGTTTCAAGGAAGGGCCTAATAACAGGGGTCGAAAACTGAGCTTGGGTTCCTTCCTTGACAGACCTATGGAGGCTACACACAGAAGGGTGGTATCATGGTTTGCAGACCACCCATCAGCCCCTTTTGGGATACACCAGATGGTGGAATTGGGCAAAAGCTCAGGGAAGAAAGCTGGGGACTGGTACGGTCCTTCCATTGTTGCACATATCCTCAAGTGAGACCTGAAGCAATAACATACCAGCACAATTATCTCTACCAGCTTTTATCAAGATGTTACTGTAAACATCATTCTCTTTCAGGAAAGCTGTGGCAGATTCTGCAGACCTTCCCAGTCTGGTTGTGTATGTTGCACAGGATTGCACCAGTGAGTCATTTCTTTCATCACTTTATCTGATCGTTGCTCGGAAGGCATAGCAAATGCAGCTGTGCTCAGAAACGGACATTATCATCCACCACCTGTGCTAAGAGAGAAATGTATCAGTGCTTTACCCTTACTTAGACATCCCTTTGTGTTTTTAAGGAGAGAGGGGAATTTAAATCCCCTGTAAGTATATATATATTTTTTTAAAGAGTAGTAGTAGCAAGAGAGAGTAGGTTTTGAGCCTGGGGTAGTGGGTGCACACATACACAGCCTCAAATCACAAAATTAGAATTTTTAATTACCTAATCACCACCCTAAAATGTGTACTTTTCAGGGGGTTACACAGCAGATGCTGTTGAGGGAATAATGCTTACTTTCAAGAAAGAGGAGATAGGTGTACCCTATCTTTTTTTTGTTTGTTTGAATTTAAGTAGCCTGATATGGAGATTAGAGGATTCAAAGAACCATGTCGACACATCTTTGTGTGTCTTTGTCTTTCTCTTTTTGTATGTGTTCAGTTTACTTGGAGGATGTGAAGAGGTTGTGTGAGAGGCCTCTCCCTCAGCCCTGGAAGTCTGTCATCATCTTGGTCCCTGTTCGACTTGGAGGACAAAATCTCAATCCTGCCTACATTACCTGCGTCAAAGTATCCAAACTTTATTTTCATACATTCACTCCTATGTGCAGCTTCAAATAATTAATTTGTATGTTTTAACGACAGGTTTGTTCATCCTGTGTACAATGTTTTTTTTGCAAATGTGGGTTTCTCCCTGCACTAGAGCATAGAGCAGGCAAATAAGGCATATAAGGCAGTCTTACATGTACAAAGAACAATAAATCTGTCTTTTTTTTCTCATTTCATAGAGTCTCTTGACGTTACAATGCTGCATCGGAATAATTGGGGGCAAACCAAAGCACTCATTGTTCTTTGTTGGCTTCCAAGGTATGTGCAGTACAGTGTGCATCATAATTATTGTGTTCAGCTGTTTGATGTCAGTACTTTCACTTTTTTTCTTTCTCTGGCCCTGCTGTATAAAAGATGACCATCTGCTGTACTTGGACCCTCACTACTGTCAGTCTGCAGTGGATATAACAAAGGAGAACTTTCCCTTGGAGGTATAAGGAAGTACCATTTATCTTCCTCTTTTTGCTTTATTTTTGATTTTTCCTATGACAGCTGTGCTCAGCCATATAAACCAGTGGTGCCCAACCTTTTTTCAGATGTATCCCCACAGCCCGCCATGAAGTACCCCTTCATCAAACCCCCCAGTCATGTTCTAAATGTATTGCTTTGATCTGATTTTTAACACTGCAGTATAACTGAAAGTGGATTCTTCTTCTTTTTCTTTCGGCTTTTCCCTTTAGGGGTCGCCACAGCGAATCAGTGTCCTCCATCTAACCCTGTCTTCTCTATCCTCTTCTCTCACACCAACAACCTTCATGTCCACTTTCACTACATCCATAAACCTCCTCTTTGGTCTTCCTCTAGGCCTCCTGCCTGGCAGTTCAAAACTCAGTATCCTTCTACCAATATATTCACTATCTCTTCTCAGGACATGTCCAAACCATCTCAGTCTGGCCTCTCTGACTTTATCTCCAAAACCTCTAACATGTGCTGTCCCTCTGATGTACTCATTCCTGATCCTATCCATCCTGGTCACTCCCAGAGAGAACCTCAACATCTTCATCTCTGATAACTGAAAGTGGATAATATTAGAATAATGTTTTACAGCTAATTCAGTATGTTGAATAAAAAATTTCTCTCTGATTTACTCCACAATCTTTCTGCGTACCCCCTGGCGACCATAGAAGGTACCCCCGAGGTACAAGTACCCCTGGTTGGGAATTACTGATGCAAACCTTCTAAGAGTATAAATGTTAATGATGACTTCCACATCAGAAAATACAGTATAGAAATATTTTCAATAAGATTAATTTCTGATTAGTGTCCCTTTTTGAAAAAAAACAAAAAAAACAAAACTTCCTCTCTTCACCATTTGCAGTCATTCCACTGTAAATATCCAAGGAAAATTGCTGTCTCTCGCATGGACCCCAGCTGTACCTTAGGATTCTATGCTAAAGGCCAGAAGGACTTTGAATCATTGTGCACAGTTGTTCATGAGGTATGTGACTGGGGCCTTTGGCTTGTTACAAACCTGCTGTATAGCTGCTGGATCAAATCATAGGATTTGTGTCTTACCTGGTGTGATGTTGTTTGCTGCAAATGTATGAAAGGTGATGTCACTTAACAAAAGGACAAAAAAATTTTGTAGGACTTAATCTGGATATCTCCTCTTTCCCCCATAGGCCCTCTCCACATCTGCGGAGACATACCCCATGTTTATATTTGCAGAGGGACATAGTCAGGAAGAGGAGCAAAGCAGTCCACCCGTGAACAATATCACTTATATCCAGAGGAAGAATGAACAGAGAAGAGTCAACACTAGCAACAGTATGGATGAGTTTGTTCTATTATGAACAGAAGAAGATAAAATCTGACCCAAGGGGCATTAAATGATTGGTGATCAATTATCGCACATAACCTTTACAGTCATACTGTGGCAACTACTGAGTGTAAGAACAATGTCCTCATTCATACATAAGCAATAACTTCAAGGTTCTCCTGAAAGGTTTTGTAAAATGAAGTGGTCAGGTATCATTAATAATTTTTTGTGTTCATTTGTATTATTTATTTATTGTTTTAGGAGGTGAACATTTAAAAATGCATTATTCAGTTGAAGGACATTGTAAGATTAAGCATAGTTTGTTATCTCAACCTATTTGTTTTTTCCATAAAATCCACGAGGTCATGTTCTTTTTACATGTTCTTTTCTGTTCAAATGAATAAAAATATAAAAATTATAATAGATGTCTCTCGGAGACAAGCTTTATGCAAGTGTCACTATGAGATACACAGCCTCTTACTGTTTCGTGTCATGTGACAGGATGTGTTGCCTTTTGAATAGATAAAAAAATTGGACTACTGTGAACATGTGACTCACACATGAATAACAAAGAAAGAAGATGACTTTACTGGAGAATTAGTCAAATGTTTTTAATAGACAAGGACAAATTTTACTGATGTTCTTATGAGCTGGATTATTTTTGTAGACTTTTACCTGAATAAACAGTTTGTGAACGACAAAGGATCTAATTTGTAAGTCTGTACGCTCTTATTTAAAAAAAACCAAACACAAACATCCATTGAGGGGTTTATTTTAACTACTCCAGTCTGAGTTTTTAGGGAGAGTACAAAAAAGGCCCTCCACAATGTTGTTAATAATTTTGTAACAATTTAACCCCCTCTATTTCTTTTCATTATTAGTATATAGACAATAAATTGGACATTAGAATAACACATTAGAATAAAGTTGTAAGCAGATATAAGGACATTTCTAAGTGTTTAAAAAATTATAGTATTTTCGACAATTATAACTTCTATATTCTTCATTTTATATAATTGCAAATATATTGTCATTAATATAGTCATAACATTAATAAGCTTTTTAAAATGTCATATGTACTTACACAATAGTATTGTTTGTTAACAATTTATTAAATGTTAATATGGTGCTTATAAAGCTGTGAACTCTGCTGATGTTGATAGACTTGACCACCACACCGTTTTTGCTTCAGAATGATGGAAAACATATATGAGTCTGGGATGAAAAAGACTGAAACGCTCTTACTTGCACTATGGACATACAGACCCCCCCATCCCCCACCCACAGTTCCTCAGGGGCCACCCCCTTCCTGGCCACACATCTCTCTCTGTTTTCCTCAGTGGAGGCCTTCAGCAGAGCCATCTGTCTGTTCAGCCTTTCTAGCCAATACTAGTCTGCCTTCTCCAGAACAACTGGGGGGAAAAGTCATAGAGAAACATATCCAGGCTATCCCGGGCCCATATCCTGGCTCTGGTTGTGTCGAGTGACATTCTGTGTAGTGCGAGAGTTGAGGCAGACGTAGGGTTGTTGGTGGAGCTCATGTTTCAGCAGGGCCCCCGATAGGACCATGGACTCATCAAAGTGCTCTGAGATCATAACCAGCTGGAAGGTCTCCTCCAGCAGAGTCAAGTCAGCAGGCAAAGCTCATTGAGTTCTTTGCTCAGCCATTCTCACGCTCTACAGCATCCCAAAATGAGTCTTGTGACTCCGGAAACACCAACAGTTTTGATTTGATATTATCTAATTCAGAATTGTTTCCTCACTGAAATTATAAATGGGATTTTTGAAGTCTGCTCGTTGTTTTTAATCCAATACTGTCATTACATGAATGAAAAAGAAAAAGGGGATGTTATAGAAATTTCTGGCGACTGTGAACATATACACAGAAGAATAAGTGTAGAATGAGGCATAAAATGGGAAATTACATGCTGTTACATACCTTGAATGCTGCCGCAGACAAATACCTGTAAGTATGAGAACCTCCAAGGTCACCTTGGCATGCATATGTTCACAGCTGGGTGACCAGCCAGTGTATGACCATTTCTCAAACTTTGCTTTTTGAAGGTTTCCTTTCTATCAGCACACTGTGTATTGCGCTTCATAAAACACTGCACTCTGTAGTTTAAAGACACAGACATGACATCACCTTCCTTAAACTGATCTGTCATATGTTAAGAGTTTTCAAAGATGCAGCAGCACATAACTGTTTAACTTCATGCAAAAATACACGGAGATTTAAAAACAGGCTGCATTATGTATTTAATGATGACTGACGCATTTTTGCACATGCTGTTTTATGTGTCAATTATTGTGTGAGCTTTAATGTATATAATCAAAAAGCATTCAACCTTTCATTAAGGTCAATACATACTAATAGTGGAATTTGGTCTTATTTCTGTTGGTTCATGCAGGTCACTTGTGACAAAGTATATCCCACTTTCAGGTCCATTAAAAGCAACATAAATTGCACCTCTTTGCTGTTGTAAATATAAATTAATAAAAAGAGAACTGAATAGGTCCTAAAGGATTAATCAAATACTCAACTGACAAAAATGTATTTTGATACTGATTAGCCTGATGATTTAAGTAAAAATACCAAAATAATAATAATTAAAAAATAAATTGCTGGTTCCAGCCTCTTGAATGCGAAGATTCATTCTTCTTTTTATTATATGATGGCAAACTATAAATGGATATTGAACTGTTGTTTGGATAAAACGAACATTTTTTGAAGTAGTCATTCTCGGTCTTTTCTGGGAACTTGTTGGGAATTTTCCCCTAAATTCCTGCTATCTCTCTTTTTTATTTATGTCAAACGATCAATCGATTAGTGTGCAGTGTCCGTCTGATCAGTATTAAACATATAATCGTTGGATCTGGCCCCGGTGTTGAATATTCAGTGCTTTTTTTGACAAGCGTGACGATACTACACAATGACAATAACCATATATGTGGTATTGCACGTGTATGTTATTGTCCCTCCGTCGCTCGGCTAATCTCTGATCTTGGCGTGATTAAGCTGAACCTCTTAAATCATTTGGATCTGTTACACTATTTGATTATTTTTACTTTTAAATAACAATCCCGCCGCCCCTCCACGGTGCGGTTCGGCCGCCCGCCCATCCCCCACACCGGCTTCTCGCTCTTTCATTCCCCCCCGTACGCCGAGCCCTCAGCGGGCCTGCGGGAAGAGAGTAAATCGGTGGATGGGGGCGCTGCAGAGTCGCACAGGCCGGTCCCTGCGATACGATCTACCGAGAGAGGGGGGTGAAGGAAAAAAACCAAGTGGGTAGGTCGCTCTTTGTTTCTGGCTAAAGGAAAAGCAAGCGACGTTGCAACCGGGGAGAATCCAAACATCACCTTTCACCGCTTGTGTAAGTGAATTATAATTTCGCTATCGGGCGAAGGGGAGTTTGGTCCTTGTTCTGCGCCGCCGTTCGAGGATCGCTGTGCTTTCTCGTTGTGCTTTTTGTTTGAGAAAAAGACGAGACCGACATTACGGTGTCGCTGCTGTGGCGCGACAGCGGGCAATGAATGAAAATCGTTTTTGGAAATGTCCTCAGAGCGGAGCGCCGAGCCCGGGGTACGGGAGGCGCGTTGGATCAATCGGCCCCGGCGGTGAGGGATGCTCTCACCGTTTACACGCCGCAGCATCTGGATAAACATCTCTCTTAACAACACATTTCTCCGCCTAATTGGCCTGGGAGAGCATGGCCGGCTAGGCTAACCCAACTAACTTGTTAGCATGCTAGCTCCGCGGCCAGTTTGTTGTTGTAGGCTTTTTACTTAGCAGACTAGCCTGAGTCGGGCTGCTGTTCTTTGTGGTTTTATCCTGAAATCGGAGTCGTTTTAGGCCCGGGTCGGTTGTCCGGTGAATACGGGCCAACTTGTTTTACTTTACGGGAAACGAGACGTTGAAATGTTGAGCTTTAATTGACGCAATATAACGCAACCCATTAAACCCCGTTAGGCCTGGCTAACACCAGCGAAGCTAGGAAGGCTAATAATAGCTAGCCTAACTATTATTTGCTTTTGCATGTAAACACTGCAACATCTGGACTGACAAAGGTTTTTTTCCCCCCTTTTTTAACTTTGGTTAACTATTCTATTATCATTATCCATAGAAGTGTCTCTGTATCAGCATGGGTCGTCTCTTGTTCAGCAGAGCTCCATCTACGAAGCTTTTTTGACCATAGTTTTGACCCTTTAAGTGACAGTTTATTTGACCTCTCGGCGACCCACAGTGTTTATGGAGTTTACATCTTATGGAAACCGCGGCCTTGCTTTAGTGCCTTACTTGATTTCCTATATGCCTGATATGGGGAATCTGTGCGGAACAGTCTTGTTTCGTTCAGTTACTGATCTCCTGCACGGTTTGAACTATCTGGTGTTCAGGATATGGCACATTTAAAAGGATACTTCACCCCACAATGACATAAAAGCAAGAGATGTGATTAATTGTGGTTTTAGAGGCACTGGTCGTAGTTTAATAGAGGTGAGAAAATTTGGTGCGTGGTTTGCACTTTTCAAAGTATAAAACATTTTATTTGAAAACACAGCAGCCTCCCTGAATTACTTAACCTGCACAATGATCCACTTTATTATAGCTGTTGCCTTTTAAATTCTGAAACGGTTTTGACAACGGCTTAATCATTTTAGTCAATTGCCGAGAAACTCTTTTCCAATTCCAGTCACTCAAACGGGAAAATTTGCTTCTTCATCCATTTTAAATTAGATGTTTGTGTTTTAGACTATTGGTCACATAAAAGAAGCAATTTTGAAGATATTATTGTTGATTTTTGGAAATTAGAGTTAGCACTTTTAACTGTCTACAGATTTTACAAAATGATTTGTCAGTTACTCCAAAATAATGCATAAATTGATTGAAGATGAATACCTGGTGGTTTCTGCCCTAGTTTAAAAGTGTAACTACAGTTTGAAAGAGACAGAGTGTTGAGTTTTTCAGATGAAATGAGGTGCTTTGAGTATCATAGAGCAAAACTTGTCGATCTCATCATAATAAGCTTGTGCTGATAGATCCAGGTCTCAGCAGATTACATCCAACCTTATCTGGTGAATTTGTGCTTAAAGAAACATGCAATAAGTCAACATACTTATATCACTTATAATAGAGTAACACACTTACCTTAAAATAATCCAATTTGACTTTGTTACATAGATTATTTTAATATTTGGATTTGTACCACTCCTGTGTTTCAGAGACTTGTCTGGTCATGCATATAATCTGATCATTTCCTAAACTCCATTCATCTTACTTCGCAGGGGCCCTTACTGCTGCCACACATTCCCAATTTCCCCTGAGAGATGTCCACTCCTGACCCCCCAATGGGAGGGACACCTCGGCCTGGACCCTCCCCAGGCCCAGGGCCATCTCCAGGAGGCATGATGGGCCCGAGCCCAGGTCCCTCACCAGGCTCAGCCCACAGCATGATGGGGCCCAGCCCAGGACCTCCTGGATCTGGACACCCACACCCTCCACAGGGACCCTCAGGATATCCTCAGGACAACATGCACCAGATGCACAAAGTACTAAATTCTTATTCCTTTGTTTACCCTGTCTCCGTTAATTTACCTTCCTCTTAGGTCTGCCCTGAATTAAATCGGTATTATTTATGCGTGTGTATCTTAACTTATTGTGACTATGAAGTAACAACTAACCGATCACTTGTTTGCTCATCATTTTATAATTGCCTACACATTAGGTTTATAAATACAGTTTACACACAAAAAAATGTAAACAAGCTTTGTTTCATGCTTAATTCTTCCATGTCTTTTCATCAGCCCATGGAAGCCATGCATGAGAAGGGAATGCCTGATGACCCTCGCTATGGCCAAATGAAGGGCATGGGCATGAGACCAGGAGGGCACAGTGGTATGGGACCTCCACCAAGCCCCATGGACCAACACTCCCAAGGTAACACACAATATTTTGTTTTATATAGCCTGTGTTGCAAGTTCTCACTAGGAAGATGAAACTTGAGTAAATACTGTACATTCTCATGTAAATATTTTATGGTAGGTTGCACTGAATTCTTGGATAACATGGTGCATACACATTAAAACACAATGGGTGAAGAAAAATTGAAATTAAGGATTTCTTTTTGTCCCTGAAAACTCAAACCAGGATGAACCAATATCTCTGTAACATAGAGTATGAGCAACAAGGTGTGTGTGTTACTGTGTGTGTGAAAGTGTGTGTGAAAGTGTGTGAAAGTGTGTGTGTGAGAGAGAGAGAGAACCCATCGAGCCGGTTCCTCTTCTAGTGTAACTGGTTATATGCCACCATGAGCAGACAACATTTGGCAGGATGACAGAAGGAGCGTGGTTGAGGGGTTTTCCCTTTCAGACAACAACAAAGGCAACTGCATCTACAAAACCACACAGTCAGTAAGAAAAGGAATGAAGAAAGAGAGAGAGATACACTCAAAGAGGCACTAAAAACGTGAAAGCAGTGTTAGTTAATTTATAGAACATGGAGGCAATACAATGTGTAAGTGGGGTGAAGAGCATTTTCTGTTCTGTGTTTTGACTCTTCACCTAAACTTAAGATAATAAAAAATAATGTTACTTAGCTTGATGTCCATGTACAAAATATATGTAAGGGTAAATCCTGCGTAGCTCATACAAAAGTCATATTTGGCACAATATGCAATTCATTTTTTGCATACCCATCATGCATCTGTTCTGCATTCTCCAGGTTACCCCTCGCCATTGGGTGGGTCAGAACATGCACCCAGCCCCGTCCCAGCTAATGGCCCTCCCCCTGGCCCAATGATGGCTGGAGGTCCCTCTGGCCCTGGGGCTGGTCCTATGGAGGGGAGTGGTGACCCTAATCAGGGCATGGGTCAACCTAACCGTGGAGGTCCTCAGGGTCCAGGTGGACCCAGTGGTGCAGGAGGTGGACCCGGTGGTGCAGGTGGACCCACTCCTTTCAACCAGAACCAGTTGCACCAACTCAGGGCCCAAATTATGGCTTATAAGATGCTGGCACGCAGTCAGCCCCTACCAGAGCACCTGCAGATGGCTGTGCAGGGGAAGAGGCCAATGCCAGGGATGCAGCAACAGCCAATGCCTAATATGCCTCCTTCCACAGGAACTGGAGGTGGTTCCGGGGTTGGGCCGGGACCAGCTCAGGCAAACTACAACAGACCACATGGTGAGCTAAGGAAGGCCCTCAGGAATCCTATTTAGTGTATTTTTGTAATCGTTTTTTCAACAGAATTATATCCAAGCATATTTGTAACATATGTTTTAAACAATAAAAGCAGAATATTTGATAGCCTAACAAAACCCTTTGTGGCTGAATATGATTTTGTTTGTATTTAGCTGTCTGCATTTACTAATTAATGTGAAAATTATAATGTTTTCATATTCATATATGAAATTAATGTGTCAGGGATGGTAGGCCCAAACATGGCACCTCCTGGATCTGCAGGAGTTCCCCCAGGTATGCAAGGCCAGCCTACCAATGGACCCCCTAAATCATGGCCTGAAGGTAAACTTACTCTTGAGGCTCACTTCAGTCATAACCATGTATTTTTATGCACACGTACGCAGAACTGAATTCTTCTAAATTGTTGTCTGCTAGGACCAATGGTGAATGCTGCTGCTCCATCCAACCCTCCCCAGAAACTGATTCCACCTCAACCCACTGGCAGACCATCCCCTGCTCCTCCCTCTGTGCCCCCTGCTGCCTCCCCAGTAATGCCCCCTCAGACACAGTCACCAGGACAGCCTGCCCAGCCTCCCCCCATGATGCTACACCAGAAGCAGAACCGCATAACCCCCATTCAAAAACCCCGTGGGCTGGACCCAGTGGAGATCCTCCAGGAGAGAGAATACAGGTTAGACAGAGTGGGGGTAGTGTAGAAAAGCAAACTGGAACAGTGCTGAATTTTAGACCATATCCACTTGAAACACTACAAAGACATATATATTAACATATATTTTTTACCATTATTCATTTTTTTTCCTTCAAATTCTTTGTGATCGCTTGGGGGGGGGGGTGATGCCGTTAAATTTTTGTCTTAATTCTAATTTTTTTTCTCTGTATATTTTTTCAGGCTACAGGCCCGTATTGCTCACCGTATCCAGGAGCTGGAGAACCTGCCTGGCTCCCTAGCTGGTGACCTGCGTACCAAGGCCACTATTGAGCTCAAGGCCCTGAGGCTGCTTAACTTCCAGAGACAGGTAGAGATGTGAAAAGTACAGTTTTGGTGTTCTCTTGACCTGTACTTATTTAACAAGTCTCAAGTCTCTCCTGTTACATTGCCATTTCATTGGTTTCCCCAGTGGAATATATAATAATTTGACTTTTCTTTGCCCTATAGCTGCGTCAGGAGGTGGTGGTTTGCATGCGGCGTGACACTGCTTTGGAAACTGCCCTTAATGCTAAGGCCTACAAACGCAGCAAACGTCAGTCTCTGCGTGAGGCCCGCATCACTGAGAAGCTTGAGAAACAGCAGAAGATTGAACAGGAGCGTAAACGTCGTCAGAAACACCAGGTACATGGTGGGAAAAGAGTGGTGATGGACTAAAGGGTTCCTAGCAGGGCAAGGGGAGTCAGTTGGCCATTTTGTTTAATTTCATGATTTTATTTAATGAAAACCATGTTCTGATTTTGTTGTAACTTGGGTTGGTTAGTCCCAAATTCAACACAGACCTACTCAAGACAGCAAAACAAACAGTAAATATATTTCTGACAGAGGAAAACATGACAATACAAGATTAAGGAGGAGAAAATTATTTTTTAAAAGAGCTTAAATTCAGTTCACATTAATTACTGGATTTAATAAGTGGTGTATTTGTGTATTATTCTATTGATAGGAATACCTCAACAGCATCCTGCAGCACGCCAAGGACTTTAAGGAGTACCACCGCTCCATCACAGCGAAGATCCAGAAGGCCACCAAAGCTGTCGCCACCTATCATGCCAATACTGAGCGTGAGCAAAAGAAAGAGAATGAGCGCATTGAAAAGGAGAGAATGCGGAGGCTGATGGTGAGACTCAAATCTGTTACAGTGACACCTAAATACACAATTAGTCTGTCTTTGCTGTTAGGTGGACAGTTTCTGAAATATATGGCAGAAATGTTGTAATTACTCACTGTGTTTGTTTATTAGTCCACCACCTGCATCTGACCTCCCTGTGAATCTTTTTCCAGGCTGAAGATGAAGAAGGCTATCGTAAACTTATCGACCAAAAGAAAGACAAGCGCTTGGCCTACTTGCTGCAGCAGACAGATGAATATGTGGCCAATCTAACTGAGCTGGTGCGTGCCCACAAAGCCGCACAAGCTCTCAAAGAGAAGAAAAAGAAGAAGAAAAAGAAGGTAAATGTTCATAGCATTCGCAATGTGTCTCTTCATAGTTTCTGATTGCATTTATTATACGTACTTTGAAATTTTTTTGGGTGTTTTCAGAAGCCGGAGACAGCAGAGGGTGGTGCTCCTGCTCTGGGACCTGATGGAGAGGTGAGTTTAAAAGAAAAAAAAATACTTTTAAGGATCGTCTATAAGCAAATAAGATGTCAGGATTTATAATCTTAATGTGCACTTGTGTATTTTTGTTTACAGAATTGACTGATGTATTTTTTTTTCTTTCCCACATTTACTCTCCTTTCCTAGCCCTTAGATGAGACCAGTCAAATGAGTGACCTGCCAGTGAAGGTCATCCATGTTGACAGTGGAAAGATCTTGACAGGGGTTGATGCACCTAAGGCTGGCCAGCTGGAGGCCTGGCTTGAAATGAACCCAGGGTAAGTTTCACATGTGCCTTTACAAGTTTTACAGATGTAGATTGTGGCACTTTCATGCCAAGAAAAGTCCTTTGTTTTGATGCTTTCACACACAGAGAGGGAGGAAATTTTTTTTTTTCTAATTAAAAATCCTGGTTTGGATGTTCTGGAATAAAGGTTCAGAGTTACAACTCATAACACTTGAGTGTTACATGAATGAAAATCAAAGCAATCTTGTATGAATCATGGTTGTCCTTCAGGAGAATAGGACAGACATACCCATTATATATCTGTAAATTTATCAGCTTTGTCAAAAACATTTATTTCCTCTGTAGATATGAGGTAGCACCACGTTCAGACAGTGAAGACAGCGGTTCAGAAGAAGAGGAGGAGGAGGAGGTACATAACACAGTGAACTCTATATCCAAGTAAAATGCTCATTTGTAATTTTCTTGCCAGCACTTGTCTTACCTCCCTTTTTCTTCAGGATGAAGAGGAAGAGCAGCCTCAGCATTCTGCAGCTCCAGCAGAGGAGAAGAAGAAGATTCCTGACCCTGACAGTGAAGACGTATCTGAAGTGGATGTCCGACACATCATCGAGTAAGATGGAACCACCATTTTGGTTTTATTAGTCCCTGTTCCAACATCATCTTATTGTAAATCTCACTGTATGCCCCCCGCTCCTACCAGACACGCCAAGCAGGATGTTGACGATGAGTACAGTAATGCAAGTTTCAACCGAGGCCTGCAGTCCTATTACGCTGTGGCTCATGCTGTCACTGAGAAAGTGGAGAAACAGTCCTCACTGCTGGTCAATGGGCAGCTTAAGCAATACCAGGTACAGACATAAAACCCGCTGAAAAGAGGAGAATAACTGTTAATTAGACATCTGGAATCTCATGACTATCTTGCTCTGATGTAGTGATACTCCAACTGCGTGGTTTAATGACTTATAGTAAACTGAAACGACCCCCTTTCTGCTCAGATCAAAGGTCTGGAGTGGCTGGTATCACTTTACAACAACAATCTGAATGGCATCCTGGCTGATGAGATGGGTCTAGGAAAAACGATCCAGACCATCGCCCTCATCACTTACCTCATGGAGTACAAGCGCCTCAACGGGCCCTTCCTCATCATTGTACCTCTCTCGTGAGTCATAACATGTCTTTCTCAGTTCTCTGGGCTTGTCTGTGAAAACACAAACTTAAAAGCGAGAAATGCTTGAAAAGAAAGCTATATGACCATGTTTTTATGTTCATATGTTGAGTTAAAACAACATATGAGCATATGAGTTAAAACCTTTCTGAACCAAAGTTTTGTGTATGTTTTCAGAACTCTATCAAACTGGGTCTATGAGTTTGATAAGTGGGCACCATCTGTCGTAAAGGTCTCCTACAAGGTCAGTGGCACCTACTTTAATATTCTGCCAGTTACTTTTTGTCATGACAAAAAAATGTTTAAAACCCATGGTCAGTTATAAAAGTATTTTGTTTATTTATACATTTCTGTTGTTAATAGTAAATTGAAAGCGTTTCTGTTTGCTTTCAGGGGTCTCCAGCTGCTCGACGTTCATTCGTTCCTATCTTGCGCAGTGGCAAGTTCAACGTGCTGCTCACCACGTATGAGTACATTATCAAAGATAAACAAGTGCTAGCAAAGGTATGGAATCATCACCACGTAGTTTTGATGTTATATATAAAATTTAGTATTTCACTTATCAGTCTCAGTCATGATGTATCCCCTTTCTAATTCCTAAATGTACCATATTTCTTCTGAAAGCTCCGCTGGAAGTACATGATTGTTGATGAGGGCCATCGTATGAAGAACCACCACTGTAAGCTGACCCAGGTCTTAAACACACACTACTTGGCCCCACGGCGTGTGCTGCTCACGGGCACTCCGCTGCAGAACAAGCTACCTGAACTCTGGGCTCTGCTCAACTTCCTCCTGCCAACCATTTTCAAGAGCTGCAGCACTTTTGAACAGTGGTTCAATGCCCCTTTTGCCATGACTGGAGAAAAGGTGAGGGAAGATAGCAGATAGTATTTTCTAATAGGCCTCCACGTAGGATGAGTGGCCACTCTGAATGTTTTTTGGATTCTGAATATAAGCTCCTCATCCTGCTTTCTGTTTTTACTCAAGGTTGACCTGAATGAAGAAGAGACCATACTGATCATTCGACGTTTACACAAGGTTCTCCGACCTTTCTTGCTGCGCCGACTCAAGAAAGAGGTCGAAGCTCAGCTGCCTGAGAAGGTCAGGCTACATTCGGTTTTGTTTACTTGCTTGTTTTGCCCTTTAATGGAGATAATGGTTCTTATAAATGAATTCCTTAAGGATACGTTTACAGCCCTTACTTATAGAATAGTGGATATTGGATATTGTACACAGTTCATACAATTGAATTGCCAGTGGTTTACATTGGTTAGGTCAAATTTGCATTTGCTTTTTCATTACCTTTAGCTGATTATTTTTAGTTTTTTTAATTCGTTTTTAAAATTAATTTTAGCAAACTATTTGTCTTTTTATCCTTTACATTTAGCAAACTATGTTAAATTTTCAGCTAACCGTTTCAGCTAGTTATCCACACAATTAACTATTTCATCCATTTATTTTGCTTTTTGCCAATTATTGCACCTACTGTGACCACTTGCTAGAACAATTTTCCCATATCCACAATTGCAACATGTTTTGACAAGTGACTCCATAACATGAGGAAACAGATTTTTTTTTTTTTTAATCAAACAATTGATATAATTTGCTTGCTTTCCTAAGTCTTTCCCTTATTGTTGGTTTCTAGGTGGAGTATGTGATTAAGTGCGACATGTCAGCCCTCCAGAGGGTTTTGTATAGACACATGCAGGCCAAGGGGGTTCTGCTCACCGATGGATCAGAAAAAGACAAGAAAGTAAGAAGGAGAAGATAATGTCTTTAAATTTAATTGATGAAACCTTATTTTTTTTAGACGTGAAGCATAGAACAATGAATGTTATATCAAGGTTTAAAATTAACTGGAAACTAATGGATATATTCTTTTTTTTTTCCCTTCTAAATATTCTAGGGTAAAGGAGGCACAAAGACCTTGATGAACACTATCATGCAACTGAGGAAGATTTGCAACCACCCCTACATGTTCCAGCACATTGAGGTAACAAGAAGACACTTGAGCTTAAACAGGCTGTTTCTAAATATTTTCTCCAAAGTAGAATAAACAATTTATAGTTATACCAATGCAGAATTCAGACCAAAATAAAGGATCTTTAATTCTTGATTGTTTTATTTGTTTCACAGGAGTCTTTCTCTGAACATCTCGGCTATTCTGGTGGTATAGTGACTGGGTATGGAGAGTTTTAAATTGTGTCTTTGTACAGCTCACATCTTGTATGTCTTGTGTAGATGTAGATACATGTTGCATACTGGCTCATTCTTGAACATATTCTTCCTCTTCCTCTCCAGCCCCGACCTGTACCGCTCCTCTGGGAAGTTTGAGCTACTGGATCGTATCCTGCCCAAGCTTAGGGCCACCAACCACAAAGTGCTGCTCTTCTGTCAAATGACCTCACTTATGACCATCATGGAGGACTACTTTGCGTACCGCAACTTCAAGTACTTGCGTCTGGATGGTGAGAGACACCTGATCAAGGCTAACATTTGGGCTGCTAGCTATTTCAATTGCCATTCTCCAAGAAACTCTCCAGCAATTTACTCGCAAAATTTTTATGGGGATTTCACTGTCAGCTGATCACATGGAACAATTTGGATTCATTTTTTAACATTCTAATCTTTTCCTGCCCAATAGGAACCACCAAGGCAGAGGATCGTGGCATGCTGCTGAAGACATTCAATGATCCAGCCTCTGAGTACTTTGTGTTTCTGCTTAGTACCAGGGCAGGAGGCCTGGGCCTCAACCTTCAGTCTGCTGATACAGTCATCATCTTTGACAGTGACTGGAACCCACATCAGGTACACAAATGCAAATATATCCTTGCATATACACAGGTCTTGGTTATGGCAAAGGATACTCTGAATTTAAAATAAAGCAACATTTCTATTTTGCCATCTAACACTATGAAATTGCTTCTAATATCAAGTGTAAAAGTAATAAAGTCACAGTAGTTTCCATAGTCAACACACAATCACTCCATCTAAACTAATATACATTTTTCCTCCTACAGGACTTGCAGGCCCAGGACCGAGCCCACCGTATCGGTCAGCAAAACGAAGTTCGCGTACTCCGCCTCTGCACCGTCAACAGTGTGGAGGAAAAAATCCTGGCAGCAGCCAAGTACAAACTTAACGTGGACCAAAAGGTCATCCAGGCTGGCATGTTCGACCAGAAGTCCTCAGGCTATGAACGTCGGGCCTTTTTACAGGCCATTCTGGAGCACGAGGAGCAGGATGAGGTCGGGGCTCGAGGAGGCTGCCGCACTAGGGGGGCGTGGGTGGGTGTGATCTGAACCTGTTCCCACATCGCCCACCCACCCACATCCGCCTGTGCGCTGCCCCACCTCTTCATTCTCTCCTTTTTTTCTCCTCGTCTGTCTCTTTTTCCTACTTCCCTGTTTTCTCAGGATTTGTGAGCTTTCATCAATCCAGACTTCTTCTTTTCTCCTTTATGTATTTCTGCTTCTTCACAAACCTTTAATGGTTAATATAATACTTTATATCTTACACTAAAATATTTTTTCCCTTTTATTCCTCTTTTTTCCTTTTTCTGCTGTTGATTGATTTATAGTAAGAAAACATGCTTTTTATGTATTATTGTTAGTATTCAAATGTATTTCTAGGGATAGCTGAAAGGTTCAATATGTAAAGCTGTAACAGAGACCTACAAGTGATATTTACAATGCCTACATTAAGTGAAGAGTAATATACACCAAGTAACATTTTTTTCTTGGTCTTAAAGAGTCATTAGTTCAGAGACTTCGCTCTGAGGTACCACATAAATCTGCTGTTAGCTTCCTTTCACTCTGTCTCATTTGTCCACAGGAGGAGGACGAAGTTCCCGATGATGAGACTGTCAATCAGATGATTGCCAGAAGTGAAGAGGAGTTTGAACAGTTCATGGTTAGTCTCAGATCCATTGCCATTATTAGATACTTTTTACAGTCTAAATCAACTGACTCCCTGCTGTATTCCTTTTTTTTTAATTACAGCGCATGGATCTAGACAGACGCCGTGAGGAAGCCCGCAACCCTAAGAGGAAACCTCGCTTGATGGAGGAAGACGATCTGCCCGGTTGGATTTTGAAAGACGATGCTGAGGTTGAGAGGCTAACTTGTGAAGAAGAGGAGGAGAAGATGTTTGGCAGAGGATCCCGCCAACGAAAGGAGGTGGACTACAGTGACTCACTCACTGAGAAACAATGGCTTAAGGTGAGATGTTATCATGTTTAGCTGTTGGAAAAAATGACATTGCACCTGAGGAGGTAGCATTGTTTTAGTCCACATCAACTATCAAGAGTTTATGACCTGATTTATCCCCACAACAGGCCATAGAAGAGGGTAATCTAGAGGACATCGAAGAAGAAGTGCGTCACAAAAAGACAACCAGAAAGCGCAAGAGAGATCGTGATCATGACGGTGGACCAGCCACACCCAGCTCCAGCGGTGGTCGAGGGCGGGATAAGGACGAGGAGGTGAAGAAAGCGAAGAAACGTGGTCGCCCGCCTGCTGAGAAACTCTCCCCCAACCCCCCGTCCCTCACTAAGAAGATGAAGAAGATTGTCGATGCTGTCATCAAATACAAGGATGGGTGAGAATGAGAGTTGTAATTTAAGATTCAGCATTAATTCAAAGTGATTCACACTAAGACCACAATTTTCCTGTTTCTGTAGTAACGGGCGACAACTGAGTGAAGTTTTCATCCAGCTGCCCTCTCGCAAGGAGCTTCCCGAGTATTATGAGCTCATCCGCAAACCTGTAGACTTCAGAAAGATCAAGGTACGGTAGAGAAAGAACTTTCTGGTTTTACTTTTGTGGTTTGTGTGTTGTACTGTGTGTTTTAATACTGCTTTCTGGTGTCCCCACGCCTCCCATCAGGAGAGGATCCGGAGCCATAAGTACCGTAGCCTGAATGACCTGGAGAAGGATGTGATGCTGCTGTGTCAAAATGCACAGACTTTCAACCTGGAGGGGTCTTTGGTGAGTTCAGCCAGGAGCGCACGCTCACAAATGTTGTGTATACTTTTGGATTCATCCTAAATTCCCCATAATTTACAAGTCAGTATTAGAGAGCCTCTGTTTCAGGCACATCTTTTACAATCATTCTTTGTCTCTTGTCGCAAACAATTTAGATCTATGAGGACTCCATTGTGCTGCAGTCTGTTTTCACCAGTGTGAGACAGAAGATCGAGAAGGACGACGAGAGTGAGGGTGAGGAAAGCGAGGAAGAGGAGGAAGAGGCAGATGAAGGCTCTGAGTCTGAATGTGAGTATAAGAAACCCAGTATTTTTCAGTGAATATTGTAGCTTTTACATAATCAACAGGGGGTAGGGATTGTAATTTTATGATCTTTGATTTCCGTCAGCCCGTTCAGTCAAAGTGAAGATAAAACTGAGCCGGAAAGAAAAGGGGGATCGAGGAGGAAAAGGGCAACGACGGAGGGGCCGTGGCGCTCGGGCTAAACCTGTGGTGAGCGACGATGACAGTGAGGAGGAACAGGAAGAGGTGAGAGAGTTGACCCACCAGAATAAAATCCCAGTGACAAGCAATTGTAGAAGTTATCCCTTTGCTTTTCTGTTAAATGCAGTAATTAAAGTGGAGCATTTACTGTTCCTACAGTGATTTAGGAGAACACTCAGTTGGTGCATGAAGTCACTCTTAGTGCATGGGCACAGCACAATTTGTTAAAGAATGAGAGGGCATTTTTTTTAAAGTGCTGAAATAATGGGTTTGTTAATCAAATGATTCATCAGCAGAATTTTCTTTCACAACAATTTTGATAAGCATTTAAATCCTTAGGTTAGAAAATGCCAAACATTTGCTATTTCCAGCCTCCCAAATTTTCTGCTTTTTGTAAATCGAATATCCTCTTGTTTTGATTGTTGGGTCAAACAGTATAAGGAATGTAATGGCATCACCTTGGACTCTAGAAAATTGAGTGACATTTTTTACTATTATATGACGTATTTATATAAATTTAGTACAGTATTAAATTTTAATTAAGTTTATCCAAAAAAAATGAAGCAACAGATAACTCATACTGAAAACCATCATTAGTTGCAGCTGTAGGAGGTATCTGCTTGGTATGTTACTTTTGCTGTGGGAATACTTAATTGATTGAAGTCAAGTCATTTTTCCAACTAAAGTATTCCCCAGTTTGGCTTCTCAAATGTGATTTTCAGCTTCCTTTATCTGTTATGAGTGTATATGTGGTGGTAAACTGAGTGTTAGAAATAATGGTTAGTCACTGCCCTATTTGGCGGTGCCTCTTTTCCCTGGTCACAGTAATGATTTTTGTCTTCATTAAGTTTTTCACTTTAGAAGTCAGACACTACTAATTTAATCCTGTTATATTATTCAAGAAGTATCAGTGTTTCCGTTGTGTTGTTTGTTCCAGGAGCGTTCAGCCAGTGGCAGCGACGAGGACTGAAGTGAACCACTCCCGACTGAACAACAGTCCACTGAGCCCCTTACTGGACTTTTTATATTTTACTTAGATACAGCAGGGAGACAGTCAGTGGAAAAGGCCTAGTTTTACCTAGATGAGCTGATTTTTAGTGAGATAATTGTATTCTCATTAAAGTATACCATTAATTAAAAAAACAAATAAAAAACCTAAATATGAACGATATGAACTATCTACTTCCATATTTAAACCATTTTTCCCAGTATGAGTAGTAGTGTGTCTCTTTTCCTTTTTTTTTCTCCTGTAAGTGGACAATTGAGAGCCTGAATTATAGACTGATCGTGGGCCATTAAGACAGCTTTTTTTTTTATGGTATTAATTTTGCCATCTTTTGAGACAAAGCATACACATGAACCAGGAGTCACTGTGCTCCTTAAGTCCCTTTTTGAATGCATGTCGTGCGTGTCTGTGGAAATGCACCTGGATGTGTCCTCGCTATTATCTGTGTGTTTAATTTAAGACTATAAGCAGGATCATGGTACATCCCCACCCTACAGAGCCTCCCTCTCAGGTTGTGTATGTAAAGGGGGAGGGAAGGATAGGACCATATTCTCGTGTCGGTGTCACTGGATTCCAAAAAGTACAATAAAGGCATCTCATAATTAATCAGCTGTCTTTGATTTTTATGTTCAAAATGTACTCACAGTTACTAGCTGCACTCATCATATCTGTACACTAGGTGGCCCACTGAGAATAGGTTGCTGTGTATTCCTCACTTCCATCCGGACTTCATTTGCAGTCAGTGAGATGTTTTACATGCATCATAGTTCTTAATTAAGTTCTAGCCTTTTCTCCCTTTTAGTCCTGATGTTTTCTTGCTTTGTGTTTTTTTGTTTTGTTTTGTTTTGTTTTTTTTTAACCAAATCCTCTCACTGCCTATAATTTGGTCCTTTTTGATCCCTGATTTAAAACATTGAATCAAAGTGAATTTAATGCAGCATTTTTGACACCAATGATAATAAAAAAGGTTTTAGAGTCGCATGGAGTGAATCTGTACTGAGGAAAGCTCATAAAGACCATGGAGCCCTGATTGAAAAACACAAGTCTAGATGAATACAGGTACATGTGCTATCCCTTTGAGTAAGAGGGGATGCCAAGAGATTTGTGACAAATCAGAGGCATTTCAGAGCATCGAAGGTTGTGAGTACAAAGAAAGATGTCAACGGTCGCAGCTCTGTGAGAAAATGAAAAGATATCCAAAATTCCTTGTCACACTGTACATTATCATAAATACACCTTCCCCAGTCCAAGGCATGCTGGTGGGAGCACCATGCTGGTGGAATGCTCCTCTGTAGCAGGTCCTAGACAGCTTGTAAATGTAAAATCAATGCAGTATAATACAGGAAATGATGGAGGAAAGACCTGATACATCTGAAATGTGCCACTTCAGAGATTTTTTTTTTTTTACAGCGGTTCATTATAATGTTGTAAAACAACGAAAAACTAGATTTTCCAAGTTGGATGAATACATCATATAGCCACTTTATTCTCACTGATCATTCTCGTCGACCCTGATCCACCCACAGTCCTTCTCTCCATCACATGATCTTGTCAGCACCAAGGGGAATATGCCCCAGCACCTAAATAAACTTGAGGGATTATATCTTCTGTGAATCAGCTGTGTGGGTGATTTCTCATTTTCCTATGTGAGGGTGTTCATACAGTTGTGGCCTTCATTATTTCAAAATTCACTGGCATTTTTAGCCAAAAATATTTTCTATTTTCAATCCGTTTGTACTATACACTCTTCGCTGAGCCTGAAATAAATCTAACCTATCTAACCTATCTAAATCTAACTAGATAATGATTGAAAGGAAACAAATAACATTCTTCAACCATTTCCTTCCATGGTCTTTTACTATTTCACAACCTTTCAACACAGTGTCAGTCTTATCTTCTTTTCCAGGGCTAAAGTGATGACTCCAAATGTAACTTCTACCAAGAAGCAGGTTATTTACTGAGCTGCACTCCTTATCCATGCAGCCACTCCCTATCCACGGGCCACAATGACAGGCAGACAATCCAGGAATGTGTCCCTGTGCTAGCATGTGGCATTTTCAGTGGATGATGGATAGCTGAACTTATTTAAGATTATTTCTGGAATATTTAAAGCAAGAAATCTTTCTTTCTTTATCCTTTGATGATTCTGCTGCAGGAGTAAGAGTCACCCACTCTCAAAAGAACAAGTTTCCCCTGCCTGAATATTCTGTGTTTGGTGAACAAAAGTCAAAAACATGCTTAACTTCATCTGGGAAAACCTGATTTGACCTCCAGTGGAAGACAGAGAGAGAGTAAATCCGTTGCAGCCCACACACTGTTTGTTTTGTCAGGAGAAGCAGTGATTGTGTAAAGGGTTGTAGGAAGGCAAGCATACTGGCAGAACCAGAATATGTTAACAGAGGCTGTGGTGGGGAGGTTAAGATTGTGCATAATGAGAGAGAGAAAGAAACCCAATCAGTCATAGTAGCGGGGTGTGTTCTACTTTCTGCTGAATGAAAGACAGTCAGAAGAACTTAGCCTTGGCTGCACTCTTGTTTCTATTAATGCGTTCTCTTTCTGTTGAGGAATACATCAGGAATTTCTACCTCTCTGCAGTGTGACCTATCTGTTCAATCAGCAATTCATAATAGGGTGAGAGAGAGAAGGTTACAGGGGCACACAGTAAAAAGAGAACATCTCATCAAGAGGTCAACTCTGACACAGCTTAGACAACTTTTCATGTTTCATAGCTGCTCGCCCACAGGACCCAGTAGGGGCCTGAAAATTCCTTGTCAGTTCTTCTTAAATGCACCCTGATGTAAAGTGGGGTTATATGTGGGTGGTTTCAGCATTGGACAGAAAATATGTTGTGTACGGCACAAAACTTTGGTGTTGAATAGACTGTTGATTGTAAGTTTAGGCCTGTGTTTTTAATTAAGTTTTCTTTCTGCTGTGCTAATAAATGCAACAACAGTTTAACAAAGGGAAAATTAGGCAACAGTGAAGACTTCATAGGAGGTAAATGTGTGCACCAGTAGTCAAAAGTAACTTGATACAGTTGCTCAAGTACCATACTGATAAATGTTTTAGTAGTTTTATCTGTAACAGTTTGTCATATTTTATAACCTGATGTTTTGTATTCCATAAATAACATTAGTAAATGTTGTGGAGTAAAAGTAGAGTAAAAAATACAGCATTTCCCTCTGAAATGTAGTGGAGTTCAAGTGTGAAATAGTATAAAATGTAAATAGCAATTGAAGTAAAAGTACCTCAAAATTGCATTTAAGTCAAGTATTTGAGTAGATGTACCTATGCTATATATCTATCTAATATTGTACTTTGTACTCCACAACATCAATTTTACGGATTTGGTTAGTACTCATTTTGCAGGTTGAAATTTTACATGAAATATATAATAACTTTCTAGAATACAGTAATTTGTTCACAGAAAAAGGAAAGATTGGAGAAAAGTCCAAAAAAATAAACACAGATTTGTAATTTAGAACTTTTTTCCTCTTCTTCTTCTTCCCGACCACATTAAGAATCTCACGAGCCCTCAGATTTCGTGACACTTTGTAGGCTCCCAACCCCTAGATTGGGAACAACTGGACTAAACTACCTACTTTCATATAACATATGGGGAACTACAGTAGCTCCACACTGAGCAGCTATAATAGTAAAATGCAGTAACACATCAGTATAAACAGTCAGGTAATGCAATATATAATTTGATTTCAGTCACAGGGGCCATTTTCTTCAGAAGAAGAAACTTTTTATTTAGAAGTTTCAAGTACCCTTTACTGATACTTCTGTAGTTTTCCCAGGGTAGGATTTTGAATGATGCATTTTTTTGATATAATGGAGCATTTCTAGCTTGTTGTATTGTTACTTTTACTTAAGTAAAGAATCTGGGTACTTGTTCTGTGTACTATACCTTTGCCACATACATTTTGTCCTTATTTTTTCCATCTTGTTGCTCCCTCTTTAAGAGGATACCATACTTTGCTATTCATCTTTTATCACCAGCATTATTACAGAATTGGCTCTATTACTTCACTTCCATTTGCAGCTACTGTGAAGCAGATCTTAAGCTCTTAAGTGCAGAAAGAGGTAAACAGACTCTGTAATTACTATCTGGTCCAGAGTTTTGTTTTTATTGTTTGTTTTTATTTATCCCTCACCTGGTCATTTTAGCAAAGACTAGACACACTTATGACTGATATGTTACTTTTATCAGAATAACCCTGAAGGATATGCAGGGTGATATGGACTTGTTCAACAAAGACTATACAAGGGTGTCCATGTTATCTGAATGTATAACCCTTCCTGTGATAAAAAAAAACAGTCAATGTATTTACTCTACACTATGACAACCTTGATATTTCCCCTAAAGTGCTTCAGCTTTTGTTTTTTTCAGAGCTGTGCCAATGTTCCACTGCCTTTTCCATGAGGTATTTTCAAAGAAACATCTGGAATATTTAACTGTTTTCAATTACAAAATGCCTATCATGTGTATATACCAAAATGGTATGCTTTTAAGGTTAAAGGTTCTCATTGTAAACTATATTATGGACTCACAAGAGCTGAGACTTTGAACCGGAATTAAGTGCATGTTTGTTTTTATGAGAGGTGACAAACCTCAGTTCAATAAGCAGTGATGAAGATGAAAGCAAAACTAATGACTTTTACAGCCTATGTTAAGATATCATTTAGAAGTTTTACTCACTGGTTGAGTAACCTGTTCTATATACTTTTTCTCAGTATTTTAGTTGGTTAAAATGAAATCATCATTATATGTATCTTTGTTGAATATGGCAAATAAGTCAATTATAAGTCAATTATCTCCCCTCCCAACAAAAACACTATTTTGTTGTGAAATGAGACATTATAAGGAGCTTAAGAACAGGACCGCTGCTTTGTGTTGACCAGATTATTTAGTATTATCTAAATATTAAACATCTGCTAAAGCTTGCCAGCTGCAAGTCCTGTAGACTATTACAGGTCACATCTGGAGACACATTTTGGCTTAAAACCAATTGACTGGAGACATCTTGTCAACATGAGGAGACAGTTGGTTTTTATATCAGGTAATTCAATATTTGCTAAATCAAAGCGAGCTAGACCCTCTCTAAATACTTCCAAGCTACTAGCTGTAGCCCACTTTTAGTAAATGAATAAAACTATGATATTTTGCAAATGGTCATAATTTTATGAGAAAAAAAAGGAAAAAAAAAAACATTGTGACATCTCTAGAAAAATGGTGAAATAGTTGGTGTATCAGTTCCACAGAAATGTTGGAATATTTCAACAAAAAAAGACTGTTTGAGGAAGGTGGTACAATTTCTAGAAAGCTTTTTCTAAAAGTTGTAATATTTTGAGAAAACCATTGTAACACAATAAGAAAATGTTGTAACATTTTTTAAAAAGTGGTATGGTTTAGAAAAAACTTTAATGAAAGTCAAAATATTCCTTTTCTATACAGTAATAGGATTAGGATTAAATGTGTATGTTTCTAACACTTTTGCCCGTCCTCTCACTTGGCTCTTCCACAGGGTAATCTCCTAAAAGCTATTATAATCAGGTTTTTACTATACATTAACTTGAAGTCTTCCACCTCATATGGCATGTAACGGATGAAATATTTTTTTCTTGCAAATTTCTGATTTTATTCTTTAGATGTTCCATGTTTTTTTTTTCTCTGAATATTTGGTTTTATTCTCTAAATCTCAGGTTACTTTCTCCCTGACAGGGGACCCTGATGCTCCATAGTGAACCCCTGAGAAAGGTTCATTCCGCTTGCCCAAAACTTATGGCTACGCCCCCGTTAGACAGGTGCTGCAGTAAGGTCAGAGTTTACCTCCGGGGAACGAAACTACACTAACCATTCCCAACACCGCATGTGAATGTACGTGCCTCTGTGGTGTCATGCTGAAAGGGTTAAACTCATAGTAGAATCCATCCGCTGCCGAGCTCCGCCCTCCCAATTGTTGAGGCTGTGTGTCCCCAGAAATCACACCACTCCAGATCCCGCCTTTCCCCTCTCGGGCCCCCCGCGGCCCCGCCTTCCCCTGGACCACATTGAAATGGGCCTGATGTTGTCAAACACTACAGTGCGCATAGCATCCCTGCTCAGGCTCTCCGGCGGGAGCATCTCTAAAACAGCAGAGCACAAGAAGGCAACGGCCGCTGCAGGTGTGGAGACAAGCGGCCCTCGCATTAGTGACAGTGCTGGAGCGGCGCATATCCGATCTAGAGGCTTCAGTGTAGATGCGTCTTCCAGTGCAGGTGAAAAACATGGGACGTTCGTGTCACGCATCCCTGCTGCTTCTCCTCTGCTCCCTTTTCCCCACAAGTAAGTTCAAATTCCCTGCATTTCAATTTAGGCCAAAAACGCCATTAATTACCTCTATTTTTGACTTGGCATCTGCGTTAAACACGCGCAAAAATCTAAAGTTGTGCCTCAGCTTGATCTTGTTTGATAGAAATATTTAAATAACAGTATAAATGTGATTTTTTTGCGCCAAATATTCAGTCTGTGTGGGTTTAAATTGCCCACTCCTCTGACAGCACCGGATGCAAGGTGATGGGGGGAGGGCGCAGTTATTCTCAGAATGTAGGTCAATCCTCTCTCTCCCACTCTTCCTTTTCTTTCACAATAACATTTCGAGGAAAAAAAAATTTTTCACATCATCTCCGCCTCATACTTTGTGTAATTTAACACTTTGAATCCTCATGCGTCTTTTAAATGCTGTAGGTTTTGCTTATACATTTTATCCCTTTTTTATTTTTACTGGCTTTTGGATGAAGCTGCATGTTGTGGGCTTTTCATGTATTGGCGCTTGGCTTGCAGCAGGTTCAGGATCCAATGAGGTCTAAGCAGAGTAGGGACCGTCTGTGTGTCAAAGATTTCAAGCGGGGTTTCTGAAAAGCTTGTTTTTTGAAGGTGTTGCCGTTCATGACATGGGATTGAGCCCCCATTTTATTTAAATCACTGTAGGAAACATATCATGGGAGCATTTGGAGAAATTCACATTCACAGTGTTAGAGACACAATTATTCTTCCAACATGATGCAATATCCAGTCTATTCACTGGAGGCTATTTCCACATCATGTTACCTGAAAAGTCCTATATTGAGTAAATGAATGGGAAGCCCTCTAACTCTTCCCGCAATACAAACGCTGGCTTTGTCTCAAGGCAGAATTCCTTTAGTTTTGGCTGTACACTCAGACAGATGTGAAGTCACTCAGGCCTTTTCCCTGTAATGTTGGTTCAGGGAAATGGTGTGTGGTAAGACATGTTGGAACCAGTTGTCACCTATCCACATTTCCACACTACTCACAGTGATAGTGTCACTGTCCGCAATGTTGTGAAATAGTTCTCTCACACATGTTTCGACAAAGAGTTTCTATTTATGCCATTTTTAGGAGAAATTGATTAATTCAAAGTGTTTTTTAATGGTACTGGTTTAACTTTCTGACAAACAAGGGGCACCTTGTAGGAGTTTCTTTTTAAAACAGCAGTTTCCTGTTGCTCTTTCTGCTCACCTCATGGCCAGTAACTGAAATCCAATTTCAGGGAATTGGCAGCAGATGCAAGGAAGAGCCTATTTGTATCCAATCAATAATGCTGCCATTTAGTCCAGTTTGTCTTTCAAGGCCTGAACTTTAAGCCTGTTAAGTAAATAGCCAGCATGAACCCTGGATTTATGTAAAGTTTCATTAGTTGCAGGGAGTAAGAGCTGATCTAACATGAGTGTTTTGTCTTGTATTGTTTTTTTCTGTTGTTTGAGTCACAAGGATGTCTATTTGACAAAACCAATTGTGTCATTGTGAAACTAATCATTATCTTTATTGCTATGCGCAGCCTTTCATGTGAAGTCATAAAGAGATGAATTCAGTTATGGCGTCATATAAAATATTACAACAGTGGCAGACACCATTCCCTCAGCTTGCAGAAACTCAAAGGGATAAAGCCTGTTCTTGTTTATTAACTGCTAAAGCATCAGATATGACAGATGGCTCCATGTTTGATGAAGCCATTACCATTTTCTTTCTATGCTTTAACAAGTGTAGGGATACAAGATGTATGATTTATCGTTTTTCCATCCATTCAGGTAGGACTCAAACCAAGGAAAATGTTACTAATTTGAGCTAAAACACAAAGATGCTATGAAGATGCTCACTGCTCCAAGCTTCTGATGGTGTTACTGTTAAACACCTCCATCTGGCCTCTGTTGATAACAGGTGTGAGTCCGAGGTTTTGAGCCTCCAGGGCCAGAGGGAGGGATTTCCTGCAGTATCTTTTCATAAAGTGCTGTCTTTTAGATGCACCATCTAATTGGTTCTTCCAGTTCAGTGGCTTCATGGGGTCCATTAAAGTCAGGAGTTGGGGGGGCAGCTCTGTATCTTCAGCATTTGTGCTGTAAAATGAGATTTGTATTGTGATTATGAACTTGTCATATCAGCAGCTCACTGATAAATGGAGGTTGGACTACTTACATAGTAATTATCTCTGTTTGACTTGTAGTTTAATCATTTATCTGCCTGGTTTAAACAAGTAGAAACTTGCACGTGTGTTTTTGTTCATGTGTGTCATGACAGTATATACCACTCAGCTTCTTGCTCTCTGGCAGAACATATAGTCTGTCCCATTCTCTAATGAAGCCTAACTGGGGATGCCAAAGATTTCGTCTCTGATGTGAGGCTATGTTGTATCTGATCTGCCGGAAATTACTGCGTTTGCGCCAACCATTTAAATGCTTAGCCATGCCTCCCACGTGGCTCTATGCATTGAAATCTTTGTCTTTCTGTCCACCATTTTGGTCAAGACTGAAATATCTAAACAACCATTGTAGGGCTTGCCATGAAATTTCTTACGGGCATCCATGGTCCCTCATCCCCCTAAGATGAATCCTAGTGACTTTGGTGATCCCCTGATTTTTCCTCTATTGCCACCAGCAGGTTGACTTTTGTGTGTTGTTACAGACATTTGTGCCCCCCCTCGGGATTAGTTGTAATAATATTTAACCTTTCCCTTTAGCATTATTATCAGGTAAGAATTTCAATATACAGTGTCTAATACTTTAGTTTATGACCAAATGCCTGCAAAACCATTGACGTCAACTCATCAGCTGTACTTTGTGTTTACTACTAAATAAGAGATGTTAGCATGCTGACACACTAAACCATGATGGTGATGATGGTTTAGTTACACCTGCTAAACATCAGCTTGATAGCGTTGTCCTTGTGAGCCTTTTGCCATGTTAGCATTAGCATTTAGCTTAATCTTGTTTAATTATTATATTAAAACGATTGTTCAGTGTGACTGCACTTCTTCTCATTAGAAGCCATGTCTGTTTATTTGGTGTCTTCTGTATTGGCCCTTAATAGCTAAAAAAAACAACTGAAACATATCTGTTTGTCATAGATGTGTTAACATGTGGAACGAAGCAGTTCCAGTGTGGGAATGGGAAATGTATCACGGTCAGATGGGTGTGTGATGGCACAGATGACTGTGGAGACGGCACAGACGAACTTCCCGGTATCTGCTGTGAGTATCATGCGTCGCTTAACATGAGAATGGAACTGTTATTGCTTTAAATAGTCTAATGTCTCAGGCACATGATTATATAGTCTGAGTTACCATTTTCTGTGTATTCTTCTTCCAGTGGCTAAAACATGTAGGCCCACAGAATTTAGCTGCCTGGACCGTCTTAACCAATGTATACCCAGCACCTGGCACTGTGATGGAAAAGCTGACTGTGAGAATGGAGCTGATGAAGAATCCTGTGGTGAGTCGGAACAGATCTCCGAGGATCTCAGATTTGTCTCTCGGAATTTCATAGCTTCCTTTTTCTCATTTTCATCCTTTGTTCTTGCCCTAATGTTGTCCTGGCTGTACATTACTCTGATCACCGGGTCACATCTACGCTTTCAGAGCCAAAGCAATGCACAGACACAGAGTTCCGCTGCAAGAACGGTCAATGCGTGTCTAGCTCCTTCGTGTGTGATGATGAGGCAGACTGTGATGACAGCAGTGATGAAGCCTCCTGCCCGCCTGTCACCTGCAGTGCTACAGCCTTCCAGTGCAACAACACAGTTTGTGTACCACGGCTATGGGCCTGTGATGGTGATGCCGACTGCCCCGATGGCTCGGACGAGTGGCCCCAGAACTGTGGTACAAAGAGACCTGCCACTCATCAGTGCTCCTCCCTGGAGTTCCGCTGTGGCAGTGGAGAGTGCATCCACAGGAGCTGGAAGTGTGATGGAGGACTCGACTGCCTTGATCGATCAGATGAAGCTGACTGTAGTAAGGCTGATTACAACGTTCTTTACCTGTTGATTACACACTGTCATTCGTTTCAAGTCATCACCACTTGAACTCACTTCAAATGTCTGCCTGTTGCATCCCTCTAGCTCGTACCACCTGTCGTCCAGATGAGTTTGAATGCGATGATGGTACTTGCATCCATGGTAGCCATCAGTGTGACCATCGATATGACTGCAGGGATATGAGTGATGAAACAGGCTGTGTCAATGGTATGAAGCTACCCTACCCTTCCTACTGGGGTCACTGGTAGGCAGATGAACCACTAAGTCCCGTCTTTTTTTCCTGATTCAGTGTTTTATTTCTCATGCACAGCAACCCACTGTGATGGCCCATCCAGGTTTAAGTGCCGCAGTGGGGAGTGTATTAGCATGGAGAAGGTGTGTAACAACCATCGTGATTGCAGGGATTGGTCAGATGAGCCTCTGAGGGAATGTGGTGAGTATAGAGTCCCCTGATGTAAAACTGTTTGGTGAATTACTACCTTAAGTATTTAGTGGGGGTGTAGCTCTGGAATGCTAGTTATATCCTAAGAAAAAGAAAAAAAACCCTTTCTTCTTCCCATTGAAGGCTCCAATGAGTGCCTGTATAACAACGGTGGCTGCACTCATATCTGCAAAGACCTGAAAATTGGCTTTGAGTGCCTTTGTCCTGCTGGATATAGCCTGGTCGACGAAAAACGCTGTGAAGGTAAAATATTCCCACACGGTTACAAGCAGAAATGGTGAAATATCCACGTGCATTTTCATACCAACATGAACTTCAGTCACATTAATGAATTGTCCCAATTGATCTGTTTGCTCCGACGCAAAAACCTGCATGTCACTGAGTGTCCTTTTCAGATAACATAATTATAATGGACATTATGACTCAGCATCTCTTCTTTTTTGTTACACTGTCATGTGTATTTCATTTAATTTTAAATTTTTTTCCTCCTCATCGATACAGATATTGATGAATGTGAAATCCCAGACACCTGCAGCCAGATCTGCATCAACCAGATAGGCAGTTACAAATGCGAATGTGAAGAGGGTTACCAAGTTGATCTGGCAACCAAAGCCTGCAAGGCCATTGGTAAATATGAGCTCTCTGTGTTCTTTCTGGACTGTTTGTTTTACTATTATGTAAGGGTAAATAGCTTTATCAAATGTTTTTTCTTGTTACATTATAGACGTTTATGAAGATAAAGAAACTCAATGTGGATCGGCCTGAGCCAGGCTGGGTACTTGTTAAAGTCAAACTGAAATTTTAATTTCATTTCATAATAGGACATATTTTTGCAACCTGTTGTTGACATTTTCGGGCTGAAATTGCAGGGAGAACATTGACAATTTTTTTGGTGCTCTACCGACTGGAGCATGTCATAGCCCCGTAGAACCTACCAGGATTTAGGCGAGAGGGATTTCCCCCCCTTTTTAACAAATTTGCCGAGCATTGATTATGTTCAAGACATCTGTCCCTTTACAACGTAAAACGTTTGTATTTCAACTGCTCTGGAAGCCAGCTAGCTGGGAAGCCTACTACACTGCTTCCCATTAAATGTTACCTTTGGTTCATGTTAATTCTTTATCCTATAGAAAGGGGTCTAGCTGGCGTTAGCTTTCTCCCTTTCATGGGTCCAGTTATGGTGATGGAAAATAACCAGACTTACAACTCATAACAGCAGGTTGTCCTGTAACCTCAGAACTTGGTCATTATTCTTCAGTTCAAAGTCCAAACTTGGAGTAACAACTCTGAGGAACTATAATAATATTACGAACAACTTTTAGTGCCTGCCGACACAGATATTGGATCATTCAAGTGTTCAGGTGTTCAGTAGTGTTAATGTCAGTCAGAACCAACTGTTCACCCGACAACTAATCTGCTCTTATTTCGTAGGTACAATAGCCTACCTTTTCTTCACCAACCGTCATGAGGTCAGAAAGATGACTTTGGACAAAAGTGAGTACACCAGAGTAATCCCCCGTCTAAAGAACGTTGTGGCTCTGGATATGAACATGGCCTCAAAAGAGATCTACTGGTCAGACATCTCCCAGAAGAAAATCTACAGGTGAGTAAGAATGACAATGAAAATTAAAATATTCACTGTTTCCTTCGCTTCAGTTTTGGCACTTTTTTCAATCTAGAGCTCAGATGGACTCGGCTGAAGTCTCCACTCATCACAGTATAGTGATTGGCAGTGACATTGATGCTCCTGAAGGCATCGCCTTTGACTGGATCCATGGTAACCTATATTGGACTGACAGCATTCGTAGCACCGTTTCTGTTGTAACCGCCGATGGTAGCCGTCGAAAAACTCTCTTCCATCAAGACTTATCAAGACCCCGTGCTATTGTGGTTGACCCCCACAACAAGTAAGTGTAATAGCAGTATTAAGTATTGAGTACAGTAATGCCTAAATCTATCCTAGTCACTGTTTTCTTTATGTGTGTACGACTTGAAGGAATAAATGTTTTAAATCATTTTGATTTACAATTTTTTTACACCTCCCAGCTTCATTTACTGGACAGACTGGGGAAATCCTGCTAAGATTGAGAAAGGAGGTCTTAACGGAGGAGACCGCACTGCTCTGGTCACAGACAACATTGTGTGGCCTAATGGCATTACACTTGGTAAATGCAAGCATTCATGTCTCTCTTGTTTCAAGTTGTTTTTTTTTTTTTTAAATGTATTCATGTGAATGCAAGTGGTCACTCGGGTCTGACCTGTTGACCCCCCCCCACAGACCTGTTGAACCAGCGGCTCTACTGGGTAGACTCTAAGCTACACACCCTCTCCAGTATCGATGTACAGGGTGGTGGTCGACGCACCCTCATCACTGACGAACACAGGCTGGCCCACCCACTGGGACTCACTGTGTTTGAGGTAGATATTTACCTTCTGATAAACATTGTCACATCTATAGCCAGTCAAACATAGTGGGTCATGAACTCCTTACTGCACATGCCACTACCAGTGTTCCTCGCTGCTGCCACTCTGCCCTCAATCTCTTAAATGTGTGGGTTTTGTTGTCTTCTGTGCTTCTAGGAGAAAGTGTTCTGGACAGACGTCAGTAACAATGCCATCCTCAGTGCAAACAGGTTGACGGGTGAGGACATTGCACCAGTGGCAGAGCACCTATCATCCCCAGAGGACATTATTCTCTATCATAACCTCAAACAGCCTGCTGGTAAGAGAGGTCTTACACCAGTATTTCTTTGTCATAAAAACTTGTAAAGATTAGATAAATTGGTCAGGTCACCGTCTATGAAGCAGAGCCAGGGAAACATACTCATATTAAAATCAGAACCATGGTAATTAGAGTTATTAATTTGCATATCAGATCAATATTTGTCTTTTTTAAATAGTGGGTATTGGCCAAATATTGTGATCTGCTGCCAGTTTGAGGGAGGGTCCTCCCTGAGGTGTGTGCAACACCTGCAGTAAAGTTTCTTGGTATATTATTCATTCAGTTAATTAATGTTTTTTGTAAAGTATTGCTTCAGAAGCAACATCAGATTTTTCCCCAGTATTGGGTCCTTGGGGATTCATCTAACACAAAGGTTCCTACACCCTGAGCGGTCCTCTGACCATTAACTATAAGAACCCATATAAATGGGCAGAAAAAAAAGGTTGGATGATAATTAACTTTTTTTTGCTGTTATAAACTTTTGTGTTATGTTCATTAGAAATCTCTGCTCAAACTCTGCAGCAATATCTAGGTTTCATTGGAGAGCTATAGTGGCAGAATCCATTACAGTACAAACTATGAAAACTATAGAATCTATATCTGAGACGCACTGATTATTTTCAGTTTTGAGCATGAAAATATTGAATACCCACACAAACAATATCAGAGATCATATAACTGATATTGGTCGGTTAGAATATCAATACTACAACTATGTTTGTACAATATATATGTAGCTAGCTTAAATTAGTAGCTTGTAATTTAAATTAACACAAAGACTAGAAGCAGAAGGAAAGCAGAGGTTTTTTTTTTTCCTTTTTCCAACTACTTATTCAGCCTGTAGACAGTCAGCCTAGCTGTTTCCCCTTGTTTTTACAGGCTAAGCAAAGATACTCAGCTGCTTATCTAATTATCTTAAATTTAGTGTACAGACATGATAGTGTTGTCAATCTTCTTGTCTAATTCTCCACAAGAAAGCAATTAAGCGCAGTTTCCAAAATGTCAAAATATTGGTTTAATATGATTATATTGATAATGCCTTGTAAATATGTAAAGCAGTTGATCGCAACAAAAATTTGATCCCCTTTTTCATTACAGGGAGGGATTGGTGCCAGGTGTTCAATGGCAGCTGTGAATTCTTGTGCCTGGGAGCTCCTCAAGTGGGCAGACATCCTCCAAAATATACCTGTGTCTGTCCAGATAATATGATGCTAGCCAGAGATATGAGGACATGTTTACCTGGTATGTAAATTATCAAAAAGAAAATGTTGTACAATATCGAGAAGAAAATTTCAAAATCATAATGAAATGATTTCTGTCTTTTAAATAGATTTTCATTAGCTCAAGCAGTCCTTTTTCTGGTTATCACCCCTCCTCCTCTGTTTTTGTACTCATCCAGCTGTGCCAACAACTCCAGCTCCTGTGCAGCCCCAGGTTTCACCTACCAACCCCCCTCATCTGCCACCGGAGCCACACAAAAGCACGCCTGGGACAGCAAATACCAAAAACCAGGTCCATATCTCTACCACGGTGCCTTTCGTGATCACCAGCTCTGCGGCCAAGCCAGTACAACACACCACCGAGCCTCCAGTCAGAACCACCACATCTCAACCAAGGACCCCCTCACGCCAGCCAATGAAACCTAAAATTTCCCAGACCACCACATATACTCCAGTCACTTCTCCAGGCAAGTACCATCGTGGGGTTTACATTCCTATTGACCATTTTACAAAGTTCTGAAGAACCAGAAGGTAATACTAAAGAAATATATACAACACACTTACATACTGCAACTACATGACCGAGTGAGAGTAGTTTCAGTATTTTAAACATGATTCATGGCTCTTGAAGTTGACCTTCATACTGCACCAGCTTGATGTGAAACTAGTTTCATTCTTTAACTCTTTTTTTTTTTAACCATTACTTTTCTTTCAGAAAACCAAAAAGAATTTGTTGCAGCCATACCAGAGTCTGCCTCCCCCACCCAAATATCTCTCTACATTGCCTTACCTCTGGGTGAGTATCTATGGCTGCTGCAAAGGCGGTGTCTACATAGAAAATAAAAACTATTAAAAAAAAAACCCAGACACCTTTCATGTCTCATCTCTCTCTGGATGTCTTTCCCTCATATAGTGATTTTTTGTCTCGTGGCTGTTGGTGGCTTGCTGCTATGGAGGAACTACAGGTTGAAAAACACCAACACGATACACTTTAACAACCCTGTCTATCAGAAAACCACTGAGGACCAAGTGCACATTTGGAGGAGCCACAGCCCTGACGGTTACTCGTACCCAAAAGTGAGTGTAAGAGATGTCACTTCAACTAACCTGTTTAGATGTTACTGAGATAACAGATAATCAGTACTATCTCTTTCATCTCTTCTCTTCCTAATGGATTCTAACTGGATTCATCCTTTAGTAAAGAGAGACTAAATTTTTAAGAGATTAAAAAAATAATCTTTTTTATGGTTTCACTTATTTTAAGCTTATTGAAAAGAACACATTGTGTTTCTGTGACAACAGGTTACAGTAAATGTAATATCTGACATCTCTTTCATTTTCTGTCCTTTCAGAGACAAGTTGTGAGCTTGGATGAAGAGGCAGACAATCCATCCTTCACAGAAAACTGAAAATTTTCATTTTAGTGGAAAGATGAGCCTTAATGATAAGCTACCTTGGACACCCTTTTGTATTCTTACCTCACTCACCACTAAGACGTGGAAGTCAAATCCAGACAAGCTTAAACCACTATATCCTCACAGATTAAAAAGCACCCTACAGTTGAAGAGTCTCACATCTTTTTTCCATCCATCAAATCATACCAATTCAAACAATGAATTTCTCAGTCTAATTTTTTTTGTTATGCAAACTATACCTGGAGAACTGTGTCATTGTTAAAGCCACATCATGTTTTGCTGCACGCATCAGTATAACTAAACTCATATGATGCAACTTATTATTGGAAATTCCCTCTAACTTATGTAGAGTTCACAAATGAGTGTTGTAAATATTGCTTTATTATTTTTGTCTTCCAGTGATAAGATACAAGCTGCTAATGGAACATTATGATATCTCAAACGGTTCATAGTTTAAAGCAATATTAGACATTTTGGGAAATATACAAAGTCACTATGTTGGCTTAGAGTGAAGCTACCACCAGCCGCAGCTAGATTAACACAGGAAACAGAAACAGTTAGCATGGCTCTGCTCATAGTTTAAGAAGCTACCACCAATAACCTCTAAAGGTTACTAATTTATTAAATCTTGTTCAATCTGTGCACAACCAGAAATAAGAAAGGAAACTTGCGGAATTTACATTTATGTTTTTGTATAGATTAAACAATTTCTTTGAATTAGTGAGATTTTTTTAACCTTTTGTGCAGAGCTAAGTTAGCTGTGAACCATACCAGTTGGTATGTTAACCTAAGCAAATGGCCATATGGCTCTAAGTCTGTTGTTAATGGATAAAGACTGGAATCAATCTTCTCATCTAACATTCAACAAGGAAGCAAAAAGTGTTTTTCCTCCATAATTTCAAACTATTGAACAGTGAACAGTTTTTTTTTTCACTGGAAACAAGAAAATTTAACTGTTTTTATCCCAAAGCAAACACTAACAACAGAGCCGATTTGAAGGTGAATGCAACGCTAATAAGAATTCTGCATGTGCAAGTTTAACCAGTGTGACCTCATGAAGTCTCATGATTTCATCATAACTTTTACACCAGCAGTTGCCTCAGTAGTGGTGCAAAAATATCATCCAAAGGGACTTCAGATCTGCTATGGAGAAAATCCACTGCATTCTGTGCCTTGAATAATGCAGCCTCTGAAAGCCTCCAAATTTCACTTCTCACCATATGTCTTCTGAGCTGGCCAGTTAGTCTCAGTATCTTTCAGCAGCCCATCATTAGTTTCTCAGTTTCCTTCCTCCTGATTTGGGATTGGCTCTATGTGCATTGGAAAGCCATCTATAAATTTTCCTTCCTCATAGGGGAGACCAGTGCATTTCCTCAAAGTCAGTTTGGTTGACCATGTTTGAGCAATGGGGCCTAGTCTAATTCTCTGTACCATGGTGCATGTTTATTTTGACATCCTCCCTTAGGACCAGAACGATAGCTTGCCTTGTTCCAGCATTACTGGCATCAGCGGTTCTCAGCAGCTGTTTGAGCTCATTTCTTTGTATTGCTGATGTGTGCCTTTTTGATTACATGTTTTGTTCACATGTTCATGTTGGTGCTATTGAATTCAGAAGATCTGTTTAAAATCAATGTCTGCCTATTTACAGTGAAATTTTTGAGGGTTGTGACAGTGTTAATGAAGGTGAAGTCAACCTAACAAAGATGTTATTGTAATGTAGGTTGATGACCATTGTGAGCCTTTTTGTCTGAGAAAATTAATTCATAAGTGCTAGTGAAGCAGGACATATATTCAAATTCACTGACTAACCTGTAGAGTAAGAGTGTAAATATAATGTTCATACATGTAAATATCTGTTCTTTACTTTTCTTGATAATGTCAGTGTTTTAGCCTTTGTTGTAAAATTTAAACATTTGCTGTACATAAATAAATTCTTCTATTTATTATAGAATCAGTACTCTCTGGGTTCAGTTTTTGAAGACTTGTGTCTGAAATTACTTGGATGCATGACTTGGATGCATAACTTGTAATATAGGTGTAATATAGACATAGCTAATGCTCTGGTTGACTTTAATCCTCATGTTCTCCACTTCTCCCTTCAAGTGATGCAGCAGCAAATATTAATGATACAGACAAAACCACGAGAAAACAAAAGGAAACAGAAAACAAAATGTGAAAATCTTTCATTTGTCATACTATTGATCTATTACTAGTAGCAAATAATTTCAACTCTTTATTACTTTTAACTATATCTTTCAGCTAAGTATTACTTTTCATTAGTTTTAATGTCAAGGCTGATGAAAGGACCAAAATGCAGACTCAAAGAGAGGCAGACTGACATTTAGCTAACTAATTCAGTTGCTTATCCATCACTTTTTGATAACTATTTCAACTATTTATCCATTGGTTTTAGCTAACTTTCAATTATTTATCCTTTATGTAGCTCACTATTTGCCCATGAGCTTGTCTGCTTGTTTGCTTTTTTCAAACCCTGAGGGTGATGAATAATTTACTGTTATAATAAATTTACATCTGAGCTGCATTACTGCAAAAATGTGAATAAACATTTTTATATCAACTCACAATTAAGATTTTTTTAGCTGAGTTAGGTGAGTTTAGTTGAGTTTATTTTTTTAGCTTTTCATGTAGACTGTCCAGTTGGGAATCACTTCTGCTTTGACACTTTTTTCCTTTCTTTATATCCTTTCCTTTGCCCCAATGTGGTGCAAAGTACCTTAGTTCTAAGTACAATGTACTATGCATTCCTTTCCTTCTCTGGTGTTATCATGGGTGGCTGAAAAACTGATTGAGATATGTGGCAAAAAAGCGTTTTGAAAAATGTACATTTTCCACTGTTAAACAGCTTTGGTATGTAGAGATGGCTGAAAACGTGAGCTTGTCTTTCTCTCCCTCTTTTTTTTCTGTGGGTCTGTTGTTGCTTGTACTTCTATGGAATCCAAGACCTTTTTCCTAGAAAGTCCAGACGTCACAGTTGGAGGCAAAACCACAGTTTCTTGGAAATTCTCCAGCAATACTAGATCACATGGAGGAAAAATAACATCACTGTGTGTGTATATATATACATATATATATATATATATATATATATATATATATATATATATATAATTTTTGACAGAAAACTGTCATCTGGAGAAACTGTAAATAGTCAGTTGAGGTTCTTTTTATAAGCCAGTAGTATACTACATTGAACTGATTTGTGTCTGTAAAACCAGAAGCAAAGGGAGGTTCTCATTACTCCAGGCTCAGCTTTACAGACATATTCATGAACAATTTGCAATGTGTTGATTAATCTTTTAATGCAAAAAAAGCAAGATTTAAAAAAAAAAAAAATCATTAAAATCCATGTTTTTTGGTAGATTTAAGGGAACTCAACAACAACAGTTACGAGCGAAGGGAAAAAAACAGCTCTGTGACCCTAAAGATTTATGGTCAAACCCACTAGTCACGTGCAATGCTCAAGGCTGACTAAGAGCGGAAGCATTGAGCTGATAACACAAGTCAGAGAAAAGATGAAGTGACACATCTATAGACGTGTAAAAAATATACAGGTAAGAAAACAAGTAGTTCTTGCAGACTTTAGACTACTCTCTAGTGAAAATGTAAACACTGTAGATGATAATTACAACACATATAGACTCAGTTCTTTAGTAAAATTTGAAAAGAAAGGTTCATCTGAGTCCCTTGACATTATTAATCATTAATTTAACCACATGTATGGTCATGTATGGCTGCATCATTTGAGTTACTTCCACAGATGATTGGAATAAATACTGCCAAGGTCAAAGAGTGTTTTCTACTTGCTACACGTTTTTGTTTGAAAGAAGGCCTAAACTTCAACTTACTAAAGTCAATTCTTTCTGTTTGCAGCACATTTTACAATCTCGTCTTTTTCATTTGTATGAGTCAACTTGATTCATGAACCGTTATAAAATTTTTGGCGAATTTGGTATTTCTATGTAATCTCATTAAAATTTCTAGAATAGAATAGAATAAACATTACAAATGGAAAACATCCTGTTTTGTTTAATCACATAAATTCATCATTTATACATAACATGTGTAAGAGACATGAGCAGGATTAGATAAATTCACCAGATGTTTAGACACATGATCTCCCAGTGGGTGATAACATGACATTTGTGCTCACCTGATCCCACATAAACAAAACCAACCAGCTGGGTGCCAAGTCCCTGGACCATCATTGACCTTTGCTCAGACTATGCTTTGCGTTATTTGGGAGGCACATACCACTCACCAGACAACAGCTAGACCAGTGGCTCTACTAATGATAGTTCATCAAAGTTGTTCAGAGAGGATAAGAAGTATGATTAATTTGTTTTTTGTGTGTGTGTGTTGGGGGGGGGTATGCTTTTTGGAGATGGAACAAGAGAGGAGATGGATGGGAAACCATATGTAAAAAATCACAACATTTTATCAAGTAGTTTAATGACTATTTCTCCAGCCTGTCCATAACATGCGATAAAATAAGACATTTCACCGAATGTTGACTTTTTATTTAATTGAAGACTGCAAACTGATTTCAAATGGCCATGTCTGTATACAGACAATGTCTCTATGTTGATTTATAGGCAACATGATCTTCAAGACCATCTTGGATCCGAGGTCTTCTAAGTATCAGCAATGATAATCAGCCATGTGAAGAAATCATCATTCTTAGGGCAGCTTGCCTTTTGACTTTTGTGAGCTGAAATTCTTGTTTGGCAAATTCTCAGACTATAACTGGATCTATAATTAGTCCTTTACTGGTGAATGAAGAGGTCAAGACAAGCAAAAACAGCATAGCATGTTCGCTGCTTAGTGTATGAAAAGTAACACTTCTTAGTTTACTTTATTAAGATTGCCATTTTTGTGGGTATTTGCAATGTGTCAGTGTACCTGATGTATGGTATGTAGATTTGTATTTTCAGAGATAACTTCACAAATTGATACGGAACCCATAATTATTATAAAAACTTAGAGTTACATTATTCATGATATTATAGCAAAAAAAAAATAAATAAATAAATAAAATTAGTTGTTGGTGTTCCAGGTATAAAACAAGTGCTCACGTATGGCTGTAACTTACAGTACATAAGTAAACTACAGACATATAGGAATGCTAAAAACATGGTCAACAGTACAGTAGAAAAGTAGTTATAGAATAAAATATAATGATAAACAGAATAATTGAATTAAGATGAATATACAATTTGAAATAAGCTAAAAAGAAATTATAAAATGAAGAAATCAAATACATACAGATAACAAGAAAAAACATAAAAGGGAGGCAGTTCATTTGTTCTCGGGTTTCATGTCTCTATTAAAAAAGAAAATCTGCAGTGGGCTCCATACAATTATAAAAAGAGGAAAAGAAGGCTGGGTAATAAATATTTTTCGCATAAAACAAACGAAAAATCAAAGAAAACTTACATATTCCAGAAATGTCCGTTAAGGTAAATAATGATGATAATAATATTAATCCAGGGCGAAGGTGAGAGCAACATCCGTGAAACTGAAAATTCAACGAACGTTTGATTTGGATGAAACTGGCGTCGTGGCGCCCCCTGCAGGACGACGTTAGTAACGTCTTACTCCTGCACCGGAAACCACATGGTTCAGCTTTTCACATGCGTCTGTAGCAGCTGGGGGGATTTTCACTAGCTTGTAGATTCCCTTTTGGCATAAAGCTTTCTCCGTCAGTTAAAACATGTCAGGGAAATCGGAATTGAAAATTAATCCTCAGTTCGCCAGGAAATATGAGCATTACCGACGGAAAGAAGAATTACAGAGGTGTAAGTGTGTCAATGCTAGCAAACTGTAATGCTAACAAGCTAACGTGGGAAAGTGTAACTAGTTTTAAGTTGTTTTTCTGGTGCTGTTATTGTCACTAACATAGTTATTTGTCAGTCTAATTTTTTCTGCGCCCTGTGTTGTCGTGCAGTGACGGACCGATACGGAGACCAGGCTGATGATGGGGACTCTGAGACGTCTGAGTCTGGCACTGATGACAGTGAAGGGGTTAGCATCGCTGCTTCCTCTCTTTGCTACATTTGGCATTAGATAACACTGCCTCAATGAAGTTCTCTGACTTTAATTCCAGGAACTCGACCCTGAAGTTGAAAGGGATTTTTACAGAACATTGTCACTGCTGAAGAAGAAAGACCCCAAGATCTATCAGAAAGATACAAAGTTCTACTCAGAAGGTGATAGAAAATACAATCTTTAACGTTGCTTTCACAAAGGCTGTAGGACATATTATCTAAGTCTCTTGCTTTCAGGTGCATCCACCAGTGACGATAAGGGTTCAACCTCGAAGAAAGCAGTAAAGCCCATGTATCTGAAGGACTATGAACGAAAAGTCATACTGGAAAAAGAAGGGTGAGTGAGCCCCATCATTTACAATGTTTGACTGCATCACAATCAGACTTCTTGGCCTGAATTATTGAGTCAGATTTGGAAGTCAGTCCTAAAACTGCCAAAAATTCTCAGAGTAACAGAATTTGGATCCTATATTGACCTAAGGAGTAAAAAAAAAAAATTACATGCATTCATTCTAGAGCTGAAAAAATAAGATGATTAATGGATGATAGATTGACAGAAAATTATTAGCAACTATTTTGATAATCAGGTAGTGATTATCAATCAGGTAGTGATTTTTCCGGCAATGCCCACATGTTATAGACAAAACAATTGATTATTTAAAAAAAAACAATAAGCCAAATAATCAAAAATGTTGTTGGTTGCTGTCCTAATTCATTCCTTCCACCACCCATCAGCCTGTAGCAGTGGAAGAACAAATAATAGGTTTATTTATTAAACTTTTCATTTGTTTACTTAAAATTGCCGGTGGCTAAGCTACATTTCAGAGAGATGATCATATTGTTATTGTTTATTCCCCAGCACCCTGCAAAATTAACACGTCCCTCCCACTTTTGACTGCACATAAGATAATGGATAGTGAAGGTGTTTTAGATAGTGGAAGATGTGGCAATTTAATATGATGCGATTGGATAGTGCTCACCTGGATATGTCATGCTACTGAGTCAAAATGTAAACTATTTACAATTATTTGTACATTTATTCAATATTAGAAGAAGCTTGCAGGAGTTGATTTAAGCAGCATTTTGTTAATGGCTTATTTGTTGGTATCATTATGAAATATTTGTTATCTGCATACATAGTCACACATATTAATTGCCTTTTTTATTTAAAGCCCAGACAAAAAATTGCAAGTTTGTTATAATTCAAATTTTACTTCAAACTTTAACTCCTCTTAGGTAGAAGTGTTATCAATCCTCTGTTAACATTAAATGTGATTCTTAGGACTGATTCTAAAGCAAAAAAATATATTTTTAATTTACAGCAAATATGAAGATGACGATGACAGCGATGATGAGGAGGCCACTAAGAGAAGAGAGGTAGACAAAGTTATACTATAATAATTTTGCTCCCTCTGGAATTTGGTTATCCATACCTGTGTCAGATGTCTTAATAATCATCATGGTTTTCCTTTAAAGAGGGCAGCCTCTCCTAGCTACATTCAAGAGCAGAAGGAGCTGAAAGAAAGGTAAGGTTCAAACCATCTGAAGGTGTGTGCCAATATTATTAGAATTTTTACGGAAACCAAATCCTCTTGTCAGCTTCTGGAAGTTCGTCCAGGACAGCGATGATGAGGATGAGAGCAGTGAGAGGGGTGGGGGATCCCAGCTGCTGACCAGGAGGATCCAAACACAGGAAGAGAAGGTGAGAAACTGATTTTCCTCTTGAAATAGACATGTACAAAAGTATTACAGATCAGGAAAAACTGTTCTGATCTATTTGTAGGATAAAGAAGAGGCAGACTATGTGGAATGGCTGAAAGGCCAGACTGACCTTGAGGGACCAGAAGAGGTGAAGGACATGGTGAGTGTGTGTAATTAGACAGGAGAGATGGTAAGAAAGCATGTCGGAACATTCATTTTAATGCTGGTTTGTGATGACACAGAAATACCTGAGGGATTACTGGAATGACCCAGAGTTGGATGAGAAGGAGCGCTTCCTGAGAGATTATGTTCTTAACAAGGGCTACCTAGATAATGATGATGTCAACGACGACGAATGGTACGTTGCCACCTGTCTGGATGTTAGGTTTGCTTCCCAGGGCTGTGTGAATATGTACAATAAGTTTTCCTGATGCATCCAGGATCCCAACCTATGAAGAGGTGGTTCAGAATGATGTGGAGGATTCTGAAGAGGAAGGGGAAACTTTCTTGGAGCGGCAGGAGGACTTTGAGAGAAACTATAACTTCCGCTTTGAAGAGCCAGATGCTCAGCAGATCAAGACCTATCCCCGCAACATTGCTACCTCAGTGCGCTCCAAAGACGACCGCAGAAAACGCAAAAGGGAGGAAGTGAAAGAAAGAAAGCAAAAGGTATGATGTAAAAAAACAAAACAAAACAAAAAAACCCTCTAAACTAACCAAGCTCTTGATCCATAAGTTTAAAGCTTTGCTATCTCTGCTTCTTAGTATAAGATGGTAAAATGCTTTTGTTAATTTGCTAATATAAACCTCGGTCCCCACAACTATATCAGGAGAAAGAGCAGAAGCGGGAGCAGCTGAAGCAGCTAAAGAACTTGAAGCGCAGCGAGATCATGGAGAAGCTGAAGAGGCTTCAGGAGTTAACTGGCAATGAGCAGCTTGCCTTCAGTGAGGTAGACCTGGAGGGAGACTTTGATCCACAACAACATGACCAGCTAATGCAGGTGGGTATATACACACATTCCTACAAAAATCATGGAAACATAGAACAATTTATAGTTGAATAAATTGAACAGGGTTGTCTCAGCTTTCTTGTGAATTGGTATTTGTGTGCTTGCTTAATTGGGCATTCACAACAAACAACAAAGACTGTTTGTGCAGTCATACCCTTAACAACTTTACCTGCGTACATTGGGTCTGTCAAGCTTTGTAATTCTGCAAATGCCAATATGGCGTACATGGGACTGTAATAAGATAGATATCCGTCTTTTAAAGAGATTGGAGGGTGGTGTCTCCCCTTTTTCGAACCTTTGCAAAACCAAAAAATAAAAAGCAGAAATGAAACTGCTCTAATTAACCTGCATTCGTCATCTTCAAAAATTTGTTGAGATTACAGTAAAGATGATTTTTGAAGTGAAAAGAAATAAATATGACCTTTCACAAACAGACGTTAAAAATAAGGCTTTCTCCAAATATATTAATGTACCTTTTTAATCTCGTAAACCTGTTAAAAAAAGAGGGAACTGTAAATGTGGCAAAAGTAGGGCAACATATTACTTTTAAAACACCCAGAACTTCATTGAGTTGTTGGGCGTGAAGTGACTCATTACGACTCATAAGGCCGGTCAAGAATTATCTTTATGAATTGTCAGCTACTGATATTTACAGAGTGTAATAAATACTCTGACTCTTCAAACCTTAGGGACTAGACTGGAAGAGGGTCTAAAGTGTAGCTGATTGATTCCTACAAAACAGGGGAGGATATAAAAAGATCCGACTTCAAGCTTGAAATTCCCACTCTAAAATATCACTATGAAATGAAAGGTACAGGGAACAGTGGAATTCAACACCAGGCCTGGAAGTACAAGAAAACATTCAAATAAAACTACACATCTGCTGGGCTGAGAGGCAGAGCAAAGCCCCCATATGACTACAAGCAGCTACAGTAATGTTTCACAGACACAGCAGTGGTGGTGCACCAGTCCAATCGGCATTGTTGATGCACACACAGGGTCAACATCAAAGAGTCATCAGAGGGACGTCTTATCTGCAACCTCATCGCATGGCTGAATATCTGAAGTCTCTAAAGCAACATCTGCATAAACCAGACTAATTTTGGGAACAAAAAATGTGAATGCTTTGGCCACAATCACTAAAGGTGTGTTTGGAGACACAACACACTGGAGAAAAAAAAAGGCAGAAGCATTTGATTAAAAATATCACCAACTGATAAGCATGGAGTTGGAAATCCTTCACTTTGGGGTTGTGCAGCGGCCGGTGGCACAGAAAACATTACATGGATAAAGGAATTAATAGATTGGTGGTTACTAAGTAGGGTGCCCAAACCTTTTGCATGTGCCAAATTTACTGTTTTTTTTTATGAAGGTTCATGAAATAAAAAGTTAAACTACAATAACATTTGAAGAAAGGCTAATCTTTTAAATTATATACTGCTACAGTGGTTGTATTTAGTTATTTTTGCTTAAAAATCCTAAGACTTAGTCTTTAGTATAGATCCTTCTTTAAACACTGTAAGGTATCATCATGTTGAGCTACTCCTGCTGCTGAGCTACGAGCTACAGGTTACACATTTGAAGATATTAATAGGCGTGTTGGAGTTGAGGTAGGCCTATGCAAAGTGATCGCTGGGGATCATTGCATAATGCATGCCATTGAGATTTCGGTACACCTGATTCTGACATGCTTGAATGTTATGCTAATGTAGGCAACAATAACTTTGGGAGATTAAGGCGGCTGCAGTTTTTGGAGCCATGTTTTGCAGCAAGTTGAAACGAACCTAATGTTACAATAAGGTCCTTTCCAACCTCACACACGTGTATTGTTTGGCTAATTAGTCTTCTCAGGAAAGTGTGTGTGCTGAAGCAGATTAGTTTGTCTGAGAGGCAACTACCTGCTGTGACAGCACTTCCAAGCCCACGCACAGGTGTATTGTGTTTGGCTAGTTAGACTTATTCTCAGGAAGATTAGAGTGCAGCTGCTTCCTAAATGTGAGTCTTCAAACCTGACTCCAGCCATTATGCATGTTGGCTGATTTAAAATAAATAAATAGATAAAAAAAATTACATTTAATATCATTGACAGTGACATTTTTTGTTCTATTTACAGAAGTTCTTTGGAGATAGATACTACGGAGAAGAAGAAGTAGAAAAGCCTCAGTTTGATCATGATGATGAACTTGAGGGTAAGACTTTGTTTTCTGCATATTAGCTGATTTGTTTTCACTCTTCCATGTGGTGTTTAGGGGACATCTGTTAATTGTAGCTACAGAAATTAATCCGGGTTACTCTCTCCCTCCCTAAATTGCATGAGTCTCTGCATGCACATAAGTCACACGATCCACAACCATAAGTCAGTTTTCAACCTGCGGGAAATACTGATAACCTTAAACCTGTTACTTCCACTTTGCTGCAGTTGGTACTGAATGAAAACTTGTGTTACATCCAAGATGTAACTCAAGATTTAAGGCTCATACTTGACACTTGCAAGTGATCAGGAGTGTGCTACATAGAGAAAATAAAAGGAATTGTAGCAATAAGAACTATCTGTTGCTAATTATATGTATGTGATTCCATTCTTGGCAGTAGCTTGGATACTGTGATTGAGAATTGAAATGGACATATTAATTCAGTTAATTGAAAATGTGTCACACACTCTAAAGGTGTAACCCATGGCTTCTTTTGTGTGTGCAACAGAACACTGGAACTGGGACACATGGACAGGAGAGGGACAAGAGGACAACTATGGTGAAGAAGAAGAAGACTATGATGAAGAATTTGATGCCTCTGGGCCACACTGCGATGAAGAAGACTTCATTGTCAGTTGATTAATTTTTGCTGATAGTATTATTTTGTCCTCCCCTCAGCTTGTCTGTGTGGTGCCGAGATCTGCCGGACAACTTGTGTAAATGATAGAGAAACTTGCTCATTAGAGTTTATCCTGTCTAAATAGATGGATGCAGACTATGACCCCAACCATCAGACTGTCTCCAAGAAAAAGAAGAAAAAGGAGAGGAAGATGATGAAGAAAGAGGATATACCACAAATGGGCAAAAAGAGAAAGAAGTCTCACTTTGCAGAGGTCCTCGACAAAAAAAAGCCTGTGTTTGATCCTAGTAAGTGTCAGTAAAAATGCTATTGAAATATAACTATCCTGTGTCTAACATACAGTCTAATGTCCTATAGTTATCTATATGAAGGCTGTTTTGTATTTCAGAGGACAAAAGCTTTGAGCAGTACTTGGATGAATACTATAAACTCGACTATGAGGACATAATAGACGACCTTCCATGCAGGTTTCGCTACCGGGAAGTGCTGCCCAATGACTTTGGCTTGAGCACTGATGAGGTGAGAACAGCAGCATTTTCAACCCCAAATAATTGACTGCTCAATAAGCCTCACATCTCCTGTTGATGCTATGTCTGTCAAGCTTTCCATTCTCACACTGCACATATGCAATAGCCATTGTCAACAATGACAGATTAACTTGTTGAATTTTTTCTAAGTTTTGAAACAAAGGACCCCCCCCCTTTTTTTTTTTCTTGGCTGAAATGAAAACTGCAACTAACAGATTTGAATTGGCTGTAGCTAGCTAGCTACTCATGTTAGCTTCATGAATGGGTTGAAAACAGTCCCCAGCCAAATTTCCAACCCAAAGTCCTCTATGTATGTTATCGCCTACATTACAAGAAAAAAGACTTTTGGGATGAGCACTTACCTCGGCAATAGCTAACTAACTAAGCTAATATTAGCACCTTAGTTGGTTGAGAAGGTTGTCTCCTCTTGATCTTTTAATGTTTCAAAATCACCCACTCTAAAAAAATAATCTTGTAAACTACACTGGATGTGCCAGTCTTGTTCAGGGTTGTTATGAATTAATCTAACCCCACAAATGGATGCACTATGAAATGACTTTGAAATAACACTTCCTACTGTTTGTAGTAAGCTACTGAAAATGCTAATGTTTGAAGCTTGTGCTAGGACAGAAACTGACACTGTTGAATCTGTTCCTAACAGCTTTGCCCTTGGAAATTTTCTCTGAGATACTGCAGGAAAAAAATCTATCTCTTGCTACAGTGCCATGCACAACACATTAGCATGTTTAGGACCCCAAAGCTTGACAGGCCTACTGTGCCCAGTTAGTTACTAAGCTACGTTTGGACAGGGGATGGGATTTGTAAACAGTAAATTCTAATATGATTAAAACAAAGTAAGAAATTGATATTATGCAGGGTCGCTCAATTTTGGTTAATAATGCTGCTGTGATGAGCCTTGATGTGACTGATCTGGTATTGCTCCCCTCTGGGTAAAGCTCTGACCAGGGAATGATCACAACTTAATCTTCTCTCTGAGC